>JAINUW010000477.1:0-176110 GCA_020205615.1 Panax quinquefolius | reverse complement strand
ATAATCATAATTGTGATTCTAAATTCCTCTTCTCATCCAGGACAAAGATAATTTTCAAAACTTGTCTTTACCAGAAACATCAAAGATCATAGTTATACCAAATAACAATTCATGTTCATAATCATACTAATAAATTCATCTTTGCACTACGGGCCAAAGATATTCATCAACAAGTCATCTTTGCACTACAGGCCAAAGATATTCATCAACAAGTCATCTTTGCACTACGGGCCAAAGATATTCAAAAATAGATCATCTTTGCACTACAGGCTAAAGATATTCAACAACAGGTCATCTTTGCACTACGGGCTACAGATATTCATCAATAATAAATATTTGCACTACAGGCAAAAGATATTAATATCTCAAAGAAATACATAATCATTTCAGAATTTATATAAACCATAATTATAACCATGTTGATCAGTTCACCTTTGAACTTAAGCTAAAAATATTCAATTGTAAATTCAATGGTCATGATCATACCAGTCAACGATTCAACTTTGCACTACTGGCCAAAGAGAACCCATAGTCACGATCATACCAATAATCTACCTATCTTTACACTCGAGTCAAAGAAAAATTTCTTCACCAAGATTATAAAAATATTATACATGATAATAAAAATAATATTATTAAAACATGGATTTAATTTCAAGAGTAAGATTCATAAATCAACGATAATTTGATCAGAAAAAGAAACCAATTTTGTCGTGAATAGTATCCCATTAATTGTAACTCGTGAATAATAACTCATGAATAGTAACTCGTGAATAGTAACCTCAACATAAAAAGATAAAGTTTCACAATAAAATCCACATCAATGTTTATAACACCTTAATCCAAATGTTATAAATCAATTAATAATATCAAAATCTAATATTATTAATATTACAATAATCTTTTAATCATTTTTTAAACTTATAAACAATTTATTTTTAATTGTTTACACTTTATTAATTAATGCATTTAATCATCTTAAAATGCAAAACTCATAATATTTCATCACCAATAACCAAAACTCTCATCAAAAATCCGCATATATCTCATATATGATTCTCAAGCCATAAAATTATATTTTCTAATTTTCTTACATCACATAACATATTTAATTCATTTACTCATAACTAGTCCATTTTCATGGAAAAATACCAAATCAGTACAAACAATTTTTCTTTTCTGGGATATAGCAGAATATAGTCCTATATTGAACATATATTTTTCTCAAAATTTTTAAAATTCATTTACTATTTTTCATATGGCCAAAACTGTCGAATATTTAGACATTTATCATAAATTGTACTTTTATCCAAAAATTCCAAAATTTACAGGGTATACTGATATGATATAGATGTACTCCCAATAAAAATTTTATCAATTTTTGAGTTAACCACAAGGAGTTATAAGAGCATATTTTTAAAATAGTTTTTTCCCTTAAAATTCATAACTCATAATCTATACATCCAAAAATCGCCATTTTTGGACACAGTCTAGAAAACTCATCAAATTATCATTTCAAAATTTTCCAGAATTTTTGAAGGTCAGAAAAATTATGAAACATGAAAAACATAACAACCCTTAAAAATCTCTTACCTTAAAAGAGCAGTATTTCTGACTGGAATATCGGATATGACGCTGAAGGAAAGTTGCACTCATTAGCAACTCTCAAAGTATCAAAATACTCACAAAAAACGCTCGATAATATAGAGAGAGAAAAAGAGAAAGCTTATGTTTCTGGTGTGATTTTCAATTCTAACTTAGCCCTCTATTTATAGGAAAATATTAGCACGCCGAAGCAGACTTGACCTTCTACCTGATGGCTTTACCTGCTACTATTGCCACCCACCACATTTGAATTAGAATTTCAGCACATTTCTTCACTAACCATAGGTGGGGCCCACGCATTCTAGAATTTTCCACCAAAATGATAAATTCAAAAACTTCAACAATTTCTGAACCAGTCACCTGTTAAAATTCATAACAAATCATACGTTAATTTTTAACGGTTCAACACTTGTGGACATATACTCAACTTATATATGTATAACATATCCAAAAATCACAACGATCCAACTGTCGGATTAACAATTATAACTCACACAATATATCTTAAGAACACTGGTTTGATTTTTAATACCTCCATTCCGACAAAAATACCGATAAAACACCTCAATATTAATTCTTTCAATTATATCCACATAAATAAATCCATCATTTATATCCGCATCAAATAAATATTTCCTTATCATATAAATCAATATTTAATTATTCACAAATAATATTACAGAATCACAATTATGACAACCAGGCAGTTCCTATGAAAGAGGGGGCTTTCTGATAAGGATTTCTCCTTACTGGCACGCAATTAGGTGACCAAACCTCTCCTTAATAGAACTTTCTAGACATTGCCAATAATGCTATCTAATAATATTATTCAAATAATATGAATTAGTGATCTGATAATGGGAAATACTTTGCACTAACAATTATTGAAACAACAATAATATAAAATATCAACGCAGCAATTATTGAATCAATAAAACAAAATTTTAAACAGTAATTACTGTAACAATTATTGAGTAGTGCCTTCTTACGTAAGGATCAATAATTCAAAAATGTTGTGTAATACCGTGTGGTACTATGCAACCATGCGTATTACTGTATTTTAACCACTGGGTATTCCAACAGTGTTAATGGTAAGGATTACGCTGTTATTTATAAAAACTCAAACTTGTCATTTTCTTCATCCGACAGTTATTCATTATGGGGCCCAAATGGCTGCGTCGTCGTACGAATATTCTCCGACAACAAGAATATTCCACGACCAAACGAATATTCCCCGAAAGAAATGAGTATTTTATAACCACTTGCGTATTTTGAAAAAAAAATTCATATCTCACCCTTAACTTTAACTTTTTATCAATTAACCATTTACTGAATAACAATTATAAGAAAAATTAAATACTTTTATTTCATAAAATTTAGGGTCTTACATATAGTCTCTTTAATTGGTTATAGAGTAATCAAAATCATAAGAATATGTTAAAGATAAAAAACTTGGGTTTTGATGGCATATGTATATTTTAACTTATGTTGGAGTCAAAATTGATGGATAGAATCTGAAATTGATGATAGATATTGTTAGTATGTTGAAAAACAAAAATAACCAAAGTTGAACGAGTCAAAACCGATGTAAAATGAATTCACAGTGAAGAATTTTGCTATAAATGTCAAAAGAAGAAGAAATAATAGAAATAGTGAAATTAAAGGATGTAATCTTTGATGGTTATGTTGTTTATGTGGTTAGAAACGTGTTCGAAAGATTAGTTTATGTTTCTGTAAACATATTACACCTTGGGAAGGTTGGTATGGTTGTTAGAAAGGAGTTTGTAGGCCTAATTTGGCTTTCTGTAGTGTTTGGAATGAAAAATTGTGAATTAGCAGAAGGGACCCCCACCCCGGCGGGGGGGGGGGGGGGTAGTCTATCTTGCCAAATTTGAAAAAAAAATCTGACCGAACATGTTTTACTAAAATGAGCATAACGTTTTCATACGAGCTTCGATTGAGATGATTCAAGATGATCCAGAATGCGAACGAGTAGACCTACAGCTTTTGTTCTTTAAGTTTTTCAATTTGATGTTGGGAACAGTGGTCAAAATGGTCATCTTTAGGACTGTTGTGTTTTCGGGGCCAATAGGAGGGCGTCGGGCATGCACGTATGCATGTGTAGTGCTTCTTACGATAAAAGATGTTGTTCTAAGTTATAAAACATGAATGTTAGTAAATATAATTATGCTTAAAATTAATAAATAGTGTATTAGATAAGTTATAGAAGCATAGTAAGTATACACAAGAGAGACAAATTGGGCGTGCGACGAATAAACATTGAAACGCCGTGATAAGTGTTAATGAACATAAAAAGTGTTTTAAGTCAAATGAAATGAATATTATAAAATATGAAATGAGTTTAATATAAAACCAATAATGATTCCTATCAAGATTTAAACACTTGAATGAATTTCGAATATTTAATAAGTCAAAAAGTTAATACAATCTAGTTGAACATTGTGTGCTAATTAATAGGAAAGATTATGAGATATGGAGTAGAGTTTACATTAAAATTACTATATGTTGTTACGTGACTAATAGTTGATGTGTATGATTATATAATTGTGTAGGGCACGTAAAGTGCAGATAACTGTAAGCTGTTAAACTGTTATTGGTAAACAACGATCAAGGCAAGTCTTTCAGTTCCTATTTGTTATGTGAACTTGATGATGAACTGTTTTAAATATTTGTTGCAAAGAGCATGATGTTTTCTATATATATTGAAAGTATGAAGCATTAAAGTCAATTTATGACTACGTTGATTGTATAATGAATGTTTATTGAGTAAGGAACTCAATCTTTATACTTGTTATGTGAAATGCAGCATGTATATTATGTTAGTCCAATGTTTATGAGATATATGTTGATCATGTTATTATGTGCTATGTGATGCATGAAAACTGTTAGATTTTGATGGGCTGTCAAGCTCAACCTTGTAAATAACCAATTTTGCAGGTTAAAGATTTAAGGTAAGGTTATGTGCTACCTAAAAGATATGAATCAGATGTGATAATTGAAGATTTATCTACTTTGGCTGAGTTAATATTATTTGAACCATGTTTAAGATTCTGAATAATGTATTAATGTTGAATTGTAATATCGTTTTGCGATGTAAACTCTTGTAGTATTACATTGATTCTGAGATATTTAGATGTAAATGTTGAAAGTTCTGGGAATGAGAATAGATTGTAATAGAAAATTTTAATTATTCTGCAAATTTCAATGGTTGTATTATCGTTTAGTGATATAAAATTAGAGGTTGAATGTGTTGTTAACGACCAAAGTCGAGAATTAAATTGTATGAATTTTGGGGTCGTTACAGTATAGGCCTGACATCTCCGTTGATGGAGATCCAGTGACTCAGGAGGAGTTACATCAGGTGGATAGGATTGATGATGTAGACATTGACACCATTGTCTTCTTCTGATGTATATTCTCATTATATATTTTGATAGGCCTCATTAGATATCTTTGGGTGGTCATGTGTGCCCATTCTCGCTATATCTTTTGATAGGGCTCATAGTCAAGTTGTGGGCATCTGTGCCCTATTTCCCTGTATTTTTAGCTGTACAGAGATGTATTAGATGATGATGTACTTAGGAATATGTATACTATTATTCCCTACATCATATTTGTAAGAACCTTAATTTTTAGAAAATATTAAAATAAGAATTGAGTAAATAAAATTCTTAAAACATGAGATGGGTTCGAACAAGAATATATAAATGTGTTACGAGGTATGCGGAATTGTGTTACATAGGGTAATATGAGCTATGTAATAAGTGATGTTATGTTTAATAAATATATATCATTATTATATATTTATTATAAATTATAGAGATGAATTAGTAAAGTAGATAGATAAGATTTATCTATCGGCATTAAATAATTTATAGAATTATTTTATAATAGTAAGTTGGTGACATTGAATATCTTTGATAATCACCAATTTCTTGAGTATATGTACTAGTAAGTATCAAGTCTAAGGTAGTGCAACCGTACTCTTTAATGGTGGATGTATAGGAGATGGGCTAAACAATTCCTTCAGAGAGCGGAGGTATATACGAATTAGTAACTGATCTAACTCACTGTGAAAACAATGTAGATGAGACAGAAACTAATTTGTTGGTTGTTTGTGGGAAACCACTCAGTGTACTATATTGAATACTATTAAAGACTCGATGCGTGCTAGGTTTAGACTTGTATATATGTACGTTGATGACGAGAGAAGAAAATCAATATACCTTTAAATTGGTTAGAGAATTATTAAATAATTTGATACACGATGAGAAGTGAAGATTAAAAGAATGTATGTATGTGTTATATTCGAGTTTTGTGTTATTGGTGGTAAGAAACCGTAAAGGAGATGTTATAGTTGGTTAAACTAATAAGGGAAATAGAGTTTTAAAACTTGAAGTGTGATCCTTAAATTATTAAGGAAAATAGTAACCGATGATGTGAAATCAAAGAGAGGATTGATGTTAGACGAGTTAACGCTTAAGGAGGATGTGTAATGTGTTTAGAAGCATAGATTTCATTTCTGCTAATGTAGAACTTGTCTGCCTTTGAATTTGGTATGACGCAGCTGCGCCATTTCCAAGCCTTTGACTAGCACAGCTGTGCCGGTCTGTAGGATCAGTTTTTGGATTTTAAGATTTAAGAAATGGGTACTAAGGACTCATAAGGATAATAAAATCTTAAATGATGATTAAGTTGTCCATGAATGGATTTGAATAGGAGTTGATTAATTAACCCGAAATAAATATGGTTAATTATGAGATATATTAGAATATTATATTATATTAGTGGAGTACATAATAATTATTGAAAAGAAAATAAATGATTAATATTAATTAATTATTGTGATATTAAAAAGTGATAATGGTTTGAAAGTACCCAATTGATTGATATTTAGCCCAATTAAAGAATTAATAGTATTATTATGTGTAATATGGAAAATGTGGGCAGTAGCATTATATAATACCTATGGCTTAAGAATACGTGAAGTATGACATTTAATTGGGACTAATGATATAAAGTACCAAGTACTGGTACAGTGAAATCATATGTAATTTTAATACATAAATGATTAAATATCTGGGTATTCTAGAAACTGTGAAAGGAATTAAATGTTTAAATAAACATTAATATTAAATAAGGTTATAATGTGGTTATGTGAGTAGTTGAAATAATTATGGAACTACCCGGACAATAATGTCTGACTGTGTTATTTTATTGCGTGTATTTAATGTACATGGATTATAGGTATGCTACATTGTCATATCACATCTACTACCTTGAAATATTAATTATGTAAATTATATTGTGACATTAGATATAACCCATGTATGGATGATATGTATATAAAATATAAAGAGTGTATAACCTAAGTGTTGCAAGGATGCTGAGATATTGGGGTTGTCCCAATTTGAGAGGCTCGCTTCTCAGTCACGTGTATAGCAAAAAGGCTAAAGCCTATTTTCCTTTTCTTCTTCCAAGCTCCTTCTAGATCATGATTATCGGGGGAGTGGTGGTTATGATGATCTTCAACTACCATCTATCAACTCTTTAATAACCTTCATGCAATCCTTCAATCCATGAGTTTGATTTAGTGGGAGATTGCAATATCTGTGTAATTTTCTTTCTATAAATATGAACTCTCCTTCTCCATTTTTCCATTGCTGAGAATTGCTTAAGTGTGAAGTTGAGAGCTTGTATAGAGCAAGTAATTACATACCCATCAGTCAAAGAAGCGTGAATTAGCAAGCTAATTACAGAGGTAATAACATTAACTTACATGATTTTGATTCCTAAGTTTCCAATTCCTTAGTAATGTTAAGAAATAGTAGCTTTTAAGTCATAAAATTTATGCCTGAGGATTGTTATAATCCATGAATTGTTACTAGCTAATGATAATATAGTCATATGCGAAAACAACGAGAGTTAAACGAACCAATTTGGTTGAGAAACGAATTCGTAGGGAATGAATTCACTAAACTTTTCAAAATATGAAAACTAAGTATGAGCATGAGTTTTAGATTTATATTTGGGTCAGATAATGTTTATGTTAATTGTTGGGTATTTGGTATGTTGTAGTTTTATGAGTTACGAACTCATTGAATCAAAAATGGATTGATTTGGATGAGTATAACTCATGTTATGATAATTGGAAGGAGTAGGGGTCTGTAAAATCACGAAGAACAGAACCTGAGGGGCTGTTCTGCCTCCTAGGGCGCAGTTGCGATGGACATCAGTAACTGGTAAACTTCTTTGACCTGCTGTAGTAAATTAGGTATAACGTTTTCATACAAACTCCGATTGAGGTGATTCAAGATGATCTGGAACAAGGACGAATAGACCTACAACTGTTGTTCTTTAAGTGTTTTAATTTGAGGTAGTTAGGAAGGGTCATAATAGTCATCTTTGTGACTGTTATGTATTCGGAGGCAATCGAAGGGCGTCGAATGAGCACATACGCAAGTATAGTGCTCCCGACGATAGAATATGTTATTCTAATTGATATAACATGAAAAGGCATGATATTAGACATGACATAAAAGATTACCTTACTCATAATAGAATGCCTTGCATGGTTAGGTCGGCATAACATGGATTTGGAGAAAAGAAAACTTAGACGTTTTGAAACCAATATTCGTGAGCATTGTGTTGTCTAACCTCTGAACTTGTAGTATGGCATGTTAGTTGTGAGACCCCGAATTTTATGAAATAAGAGTATTCAATTTTTCTATTTTGGTGAATAGTTAAATTAATAAAAGTTTAAAGTTAAGGGTGACATTTGAAAATTTTTCAAAGTAAGCAAGTTGTCATAAAATAATCAGTGGTAAAATATGCGTGGTTGCATAGTAGCACACGATATTGATTATTAATGCTTACGTGAGAAGTCACTCAGTTTGATTTAATTATTGTCGATATTTTACATATTATTAAATCAATAATTGAGATAACAAAGTTATTAATATTATTATTTGCAATATTAACGATGTCTGAAGTTACGCCAAGAGAGAGGTTTGGTCACCTAATTGCGCGCCCAATAGGAAGAAATCCTTATTGAAAGCCCCTCTTTCTCAGGAACGACACGGTCGATTAATAGTGTGAATTATAATAATGATGATGAAGTTTTTTTATCAAGATTATTAATGTAATAAAAACGTAAAAGCTTTTTATATAAAAAATGTAATACTTTTATAAAGTTATTCATTTTATTAGACTATAAATAGAATATATTATATTCTATTATGCATAGTGTTTTGCATAGTAAAATCTTTTTATATAAAATGTAATACTTTTATAAAGTTATTTGTTTTATTAGATAATAATTAGAATATATTATATTTTATTATGCATAGTATTTGCATGGTGCCTACATAGTGTTTGTATAGTAAAATCTTTTTATATAAAATGGAATACTTTTATAAAGTTATTTATTTTATTAGATTATAAATAGAATATATTATATTTTATTTAAAAGATTTTGTTTTATTAGAATATTTTATAGTAAACCAATCTGGACCGTCCGTTTAAAAGTAATTCAATCTAGACCGTTCATGAATTAGTTACTATTTAGTCCATTCGTCTATAAATAGAAGCTCATTCCTTCATTATTTCTTACGAATTCACTGAAACTCTAGAGAGAGAAACTATAGAGAGAAAGAAGAAAAGTATTCTGCTACTTCACTACTCCTATATCCAATTTATTATAAGGTAAGAGATATTATTTGTTGTACTTGTAAGGAGTATTATTTCTTTCGTATTCATGAAGAGAACTTCTGTTATTCCATTCTTTATTATTCTGTTGGAATAACCTGTATACGGGAACTACTCTATACGTGGTGAAATTCTTCTATTATTCTATTCCTTATTATTATGTTGGAATAACCTGTCTATTTGAAGTACTGCATACATGGTGAAATTCTTCTATTATTCCATTCTTTATTATTCTATCGGAATATCCTTTCTGTGCGTTTACGCATGACCTGGTTCCATTATTTATTATTCTGTTAGAATATCCTGTCGGTGCGAATTACGCCTGACCTGGTTCCATTCTTTATTATTCTGTTGAGAATAACTTATCTGTGCGATCTATCACATGCATAGTGAATTCTTCATTTATTCCATTCTTTATTATTCTATTGGAATAACCTGTCTATGTGGATTACCACATGCATTGTGAATGATCCTTTGTATTCATTCCTTATTAAATTATGGAAATGATCTGTTTACGTGGATTATGATGAAAGTCATAATAAAAGCTTTGGACTGATGAAAATCATGGGTATATGTAGTATTAGTAAGTTTTATGATATTTTATATTCGTTATTATGTGAAAACATGAAAGTTTCTTAGAAATAACAAAGGGTTGAAAATTAGATTTTGGTGAAAATGGAATATGAAATTCAATTGACCATATCTCCTATTATATTTCGAATTTTTGAGTGTGGTCAAGTTCTAGAGTTAGATCTATGAGTTTTCTAACTTATCTAAGTGGAATCACTGGAAAAAGTGTTGTAGATTTTTGTGTGGACTGATTTTAGCAAAGGAGTCAAAAACTACAAAACACCAAAAGGCTACTGCCCAGAAGTTTAAAAGGGCTGTTTCGACCACTTAATTTGTGAGAAAAATTTTGGCCTTTTGGGACATTAAAATATATGGTATAAAGTACCTCCTGTCCAAAAATGAGCTCATTCCGACTTAAAATGAGCAAGTTATGACCATTTCAATATTTCGGTTTTTTCCGACGAAAAATGCTATAACCGGAGTTCTATAACTCCGATGACCAAGAAATTTAAACTGGAAGATCATGTTAACATGTGTAATATCTTGCCAAGATTTGGGAATTTTTGGAGTTAAACTTGAGGTAGCTAATTTCTTAAGGAATTAATTAGAAATTGATTTATGAAAAATAATAAATGAATTTTAAAAATTCTGAGAAAAATATATGTTCAATATGGGACTATATTCTGCTAAATCCCAGAAAAGAAATATTTTTGGGACTGATTTGGTATTTTTCATGAAAATGCACTAGTTATGAGTATATGAGTTAAATATGTTATGTGAAGTTGAAAATTGGTAAATAGGATTTTATGTTTGGGAATCCTATATAGGGTATATGCAGATTTTTGATAAGGGATTTGATCATTAGTGATGAAATCTTATGAGTTTGACATTTTTAAATGATTAAATGCATTATTTGGTAAAGTGTAAATAATTAAAATAAATTGTTTATAAGTTTAAGAAATAAGTAAAATATTGTTATAATATTAATGATATTAGATTATGAGATTATTCAGTGATTGATAACATTGGGATATTCTTGAACCCTGGATAATTTATATTATAAATGTTTAATATTTATCCTTTATATCATTTGATTGATTCTTTATATCGTTGTCATGATCCTCGTGTTTATATTGTGTTGAAAGTCATCTGTGACTTACGTGCATAGATGGACTTGGTATGATTATGACCAGGGATTATTCGGTATAATCATGACCGTAATGTTACAAATGATGTGGTAAAAGTCATCTTTGGCCCATAGTGCATAGATGGACTTGGTATGATTATGACCAGGGATTATTCGGTATAATCATGACCGTAATTGAAAACACGAATATCCTTGGCCCGTAGTGCATGGATAATTCGTGGTCGTGATACTATTAAGCTGAGTCTCAGCATTATTGGTTATATAGTTGTATATCTTTGGCCTGTAATGTAAAGATGAACTTTTGGTTATTGGTTATACAGTTGTATATCTTTGGCCGTAGTGCAAAGATGAATTTATTAGTATGATTATGAGCAGAAATTGTGATTTGGTATAACCATGATTTTTGATGTTTCAGGTGAAGATATGTGATGAAAATTATCTTCGTCCTGGGTGTGAAAAGGAATTCAGAATCACAATTAGGATTATGAGTTATTCATATGATTGTGGACAGGAATTGTTGATTGATGTTACAGGGATAAAACATTGTTGGTGGACTTTTGACATTGAGAAGATAATAGACCTGATTGTCTATTTGACTCTTTTAATGGATTGCTCGTTCCGCTGCAACTATGGTTGAAAAGTTTTATCATCTACCATATGTTCTAAATCTCTAATTTGTTATTGACGAAAGCTATTGATAATTTAATTATCTTTAGTTATGATATTCTTTACTAGTCTAGTTGTGCTCACCCTTTTGCTTCACAATCCCTTTCAGGTAATAAGAGTGTTGCCGAGTCGAGCGGGGATAACAGGGGAATAGAACGGTGGTCTATAGCTGTTGAGGTTCTCCGTAAATAGTATGGAAATAATTTTATTGAGAACTTTAGATAAGTGTGTTGTATTGTATACGTCATTTGATATTTAATTTTGGTGAACCGAATAGGGTGAGGTGATCCCAACTTTGGAATGGGGTTTTGCCACTATCATACAAGATGTCTAATGACATACAACCTTGTGTTATCATAAGACATGGTTGTGCACATCCACTTGCTGAGTATATCTACGAGCACTACCTATATGATCTTGGAGTTTATTTGAAATATAATGTTCAATTGCAGACAGTGGATATAGTTATATGTCAAGAGAAGACTCACCATTGGAAGGAACATGATAGTAATCTTCTCGTTTTTCTTTAGGGTCTATTGGGTCAACTCAGGATAATTCTCTGGACATATGATATCTATCATAATTTAGATTCATGGCCTCCTATGTACGAAGGTTTCCTTGAGCACTTCCGAAAGATTTTAATTTCTAAAACAGTTTTAGACTGTACTTTTATGTAAAGTACCATTGTAAGGTTATGGTCGAGGCACCATGAGAGTTACATACATTTGTATTAAAACTCACAGTATACCTGTCGTCGTATTTTGCACGACAGTTGTATAAATGAAGTTGTCAGTAGTGTATTTTCTGGTGACTCAAGATGGGTGATGTATACCTATTTTGGGGCGTCACATTTGTACTATTTATGTCTTTAAACATGACCTATAAGTACACTTATCTAGTTTGACAATAGAAATCATAAAAACATATTTTGAAAGTAAAGTTTTCAAGTGATAAAATATGCTAGTCATATATAGATAAGATATATACATATGAGCATGATACTAGAGGCTTATTAGTACCAATATATGGTTTGAAAGCTTGTAAACATCGAATCTTGTTAAAGAAAGTTGTTAAGCCGTAAAGTGTGGAAAAAACTTTGAATAAGCACAAGAGGTTCTAAACTTTGACAAATGACCTCTTAACGTGTGTAAATATTATGTGTTAACATTCATGCATGTTAAGAAATGAATTGTGAACTGAGAACTAAATATTCAAATATGGTTTGGCCAAGGGACTACAAGCAATTGCACCCATCCTAGCCTAAATCAAAGTAAGAACTTGATCAAAGATCTTGATCTTGCCAAACCTGCTTTAGTAGTCATCTGAACTTTAAAGCATACGTGTAATGAATGTCAAAAGTTATAATACTTGACATAGGTGATGTTTTAAGCATAAGAGCATGTAATGGTTATATAAAACCCAAATTTGTTAACTTTTATTAAATTTTGCAAAATGTAAGAACGATGTAAATTGCGTATCTATAGACTTTAAATATGTGTCGAGTACATAGTGTGTCAAGTGTGTGATAAAGATTTATGAATGTTGAAATGAAGCATGTGTAGCTAAGATGTACTATATATACATAGCTATTCTAAGAGTTTATTAAGAAAGCAAATGGAAGGTCTTAAAAACCAAGATAGAGAACAATATAACTTTATTATTACATTAAGAATGTATGAATGTATGACTAATGGATATGAATCCATGATTATATAACTGTGTAGGAATACACGAAGTGCAGGTAAGCTTTAAGAAGTTAAGTCGTAGTTGATAAACTACGAATCAGGCAAGTCTTTCAGTTCCTATTTGATATATGAATTCGTTAACTATTAGTGGAGCTATATTATGCCATAAGAATGTTGATGTATATATGAAATGCATATGAGATATGTATGAAATGTGAAAGTTGATCTTTGATGATATACTTATGATGAAAATCTGTTATGTGTGAAGTAACATGCGTAGTAAATATTAATTGATTATGAATGCATGTACTGAGTATGTTATTATATGTTATGTGCTGCATGAA
This sequence comes from Panax quinquefolius, assembly GCA_020205615.1. Lineage (NCBI taxonomy): Eukaryota > Viridiplantae > Streptophyta > Magnoliopsida > Apiales > Araliaceae > Panax > Panax quinquefolius. The sequence goes on along the minus strand of JAINUW010000477.1, from coordinate 162,365 downwards.
AACTGTTAGAATTGTTGAGCTGTCGAGCTCACCCTTGCAAATAATCACTAATTGCAGGTTAAGGACTCACGGTAAAGATTACGTGCTACTTGATTGATAAAGTTCAATAGTATCAAAGGAGACTGATTCATTTGTTTAAATATATACTCTTGAACCATGTTTAGGTTCTAGGAATTGTACATGATAGTAATTTATAATGTGTAATACATGTTAAGTTGTACTATGTGATACATAGAGGAGTTCGAATTGAGATGTAAAGATTTATACAATAATTCAAATAGAATGAGTCATAACATAATTTGATTCAAGTATATGTAACTGATTCAAGTTAAGATATCAATAAAAGATTTATTTTTAAAGGAGATTGAAAAAGTTTAAATTTTTGCATATTTCTATAACATCGAATATGATGTAAGATAGGAATGGTAAATGACCAAGATTTGAAACTTATAAAAGTTTGGCGTCATTATACAGATCCTGAAAATGGAAAGAATTTATATTCTAAATTGTAATAAGCAAAGTTATATTCATTAAGTTATGAATAAAATATATAGATAGTTTGACGATAGTAGTATCGTGGCGGACTGGATCCGAGGTTTGAAGGGACCCAGATTTGGGGGCGTCACAGGTTGGTATCAAAGTTGTAGGTTATAAACTTTAGGAAAATGTACCTTAGGCTATAACATGAGAGAGAGAAAGATAAAGATTAAAATATATAAGCGAAGATTCAAAGAAGAATCTTGAAGTATCTAGAGAATGAGAATTCAAGAGTTTCCCAACTCCGATAATAAAGATTTTAAGATGATGTCTATAAGATGAATATGACAAAGATAATAAGAATGGACTCGAATGGAGTTTAGTTGATAATGGGAAAGAACCCTAAGGTAAACCAATGATCACGACGTGATTAGAATGAGCTATGAAGTGATAAATAGTCTGTAACGACTAAGTGTGTATAGCTTGATGCTATAAGAGAATGTACTATGAAATGGTATGATATGAATTCATGAGGAGTTGTATATGATGAGATACGAAGAATTCGTATCGAGCAAAGAGCAATTTAAGTGTGAGATAGAGTTAGGTGAGATTTCAATTGAGGACACATGTCAGCAGCTGAGTTGTATGATTCCTTGTTATGGGCGGGGAATTGTACTTAGTGTAAAACCACTTATTTTCTGACACTGATAATCATTGAAATGTTTGTGTCGCTATTATTTGCTATATATACATTACGCCGAAAGGTTATTCTTTTCTCATGTGTATAACAGATAGATAGGTTATAGTTAGATAATATAAGGTTAAGTTGCGAGTTCTTAAAACTCATACTTATGGTACGTTTGTGACTCATAATTATATAAAATATTTTTGAACCCCTCAGCGAATGGACGCCTATGGTCTGACTAGGGTAAGTTTCTAAACTCATATGATTATGGCAAGTTCCTGAATTTCCAAAGTGTGGTAAGTTTGATGAACTATATCAGGTATATATATGTTATAAAATTAGAAATTTTGGTATAGTGGGCATTGATGGTGTCGAAGATTGGTAGAATGAAGCAATGTAGTAAAGATTGAAGTTAATGGAGAAACATGGATTTTCTAAATCTTCTAGCCCTGCTAGATTTTCAAAATTTATTGACTTCATGCTGATGTTTGCACTTCTGGTTTCTTGAAAAACATTGGATCATGTGATTGAACCAATGATGTTTTAAAAATAATATCGTATTCTTATGTATATGCTAATTGTTTCGGCTAAGACAAAATGATTTGAAAATTTTCAAAATGTATTTCTGACCATTTACATCATTTGATATGGTGTAGAAATGGTAAACAATGGAGTCATCAATGCAGTTAAACCTAGTGTTGGTTGTGATCGAAAGATCGTCAGCCCACTATGGAATGATGTAATATAACAAAGTCACCTAATGGCGGATTCCACAACGTACTACTAATCTGGTAGGGTATCATGACGTCATAAAAGAATTTTTTGTTTTCTTTTAAATTATGAAGAAGGTCAATTAAGTTGGCCAAATTATTTCGATTGATGTCCGAATTGTTGATAAAAGTCTAAGCTATTTGATTCGGCTACACGGCTGTTGAAAAAAATATTGGTGAAATTCAAGTGTTCTTGAGTATTTATGCCAAACCAGATTGCTCTGGTGAGGATTCAGATGTGGAAAAACTGAGGTAAACAACCCTATAAGGGGATATGTTTTTGGGGACAATGGTTCCGAGCGTAACGCATGTAGTCGTTACAAAACACTATGTCATACTAACGTAGTGGTACAATAAATGCCACCTAGTGTACGTGTGGAGGGTGTTTTCAATCTTTGTGATTGATAAACACTCTAGTTTGTAGTGTGAAGGATTGTGATGAAGCACTAGTTCATGGTCTTGTGACCCCTCAGTATAAATTGGAATTTGAGTTATTTATACTACTCCCCAATTATTGAAAAATCGTGGAAGATTCTTATTCTTCTGAATGATGAAAGCAGTAAGTAGAATGTTCCTTAGAAAGGAGAATGTGGTAGAAAGCAAGTGAGCAAGTTATAGTAAAACTTCCGAAAAGAGAATGGATAAAAATATTCAAAAGAATATGTAATGTTCAGAATATCATCGAGTAGAGGAGGTTTCGGTGATTCCGAGGATGGAATCCTTATAAGGGGGAGAGGATGTAAGAATCAATTTTTTAAAATATTAAAATAAGAATTGAGTAAATAAAATTCTTAAAGCATTAGATGGGTTCGAACAAGAATATATAAATGTGTTATGAAGTATGTGGTATTGTGTTATATGAGTAATATGAGCTACGTAATAAGTGATGTTGTGTTTAATAAATATATATCATTATTATATATTTGTTATAAATTGTAGAGATGAATTAGTAAAGTAGATGGATAAGATTTATCTATCGACATTAAATAATTTATAGAATTATTTTATAATAGTAAGTTGGTGACAATGAATATCTTTGATAATCACCAATTTCTTGAGTATATGTACTAGTAAGTATAACGTCTAAGGTAGTGCAACCGTACTCTTTAATGGTGGATGTATAGGAGATGGGCTAAACAATTCCTTCAGGGAGCGGAGGTATATACTAATTAGTAACTGATCTAACTCACTGTGAAAATAGTGTAGATGAGACAAAAACTGTGACACCCCAAAATTCGGGTACTTTAATCCCACAAATTTGGTGTTCACTGTCAAATTAAATAATAACTAACTACCCATAAACAAAGGATATAATTAAACTCAAAAGCTTAAACAATAAATCTCCCATCAAAGGGTTACATAATCTCAAATAAATCCCAGGTCATCTAACCTTTATTACAATCATCAGCGGAAAACTAAAACATAATCATAATTAAACATGTTACATAAGCTTCATAAATAAAATATAAATTAAACGTTGTCGTCTAATCAGGCACTTTGTCCTTGTCTTTTCTTGTAGAAAGCTCTTCAAACTTCTTAACTTCATCTGCATTGTTTTGTGCAAGAGTGAGCAAACAATTGCCCACAAGAAGGATAATATAAAATAACGTTTTATGAATGACAATTAACCGAGCTTTCAATGGTAAAGTATTCTTACCAGAACAATTAACTTTAATTCAACAGCTATGAGTTTAAAGGAATAATGAACGTTTAAGTTAACAATAGATATCAACATCAATGAATACACTAAGGGTCACAAGACCACGAACTCTATTCTAGGTTTTCAAGTATTTCTAGTTTAACCTTTAACAGTCTAAAAGACTATAATCATCATCTATGTCTTAGGTTCACAGGTGTTTCTATTGTAACCTTTAACAGTCTAAACGGCTATATGGACCATCATTCCGTACTCCAGGTGATCAGCCCTTTGTACTATGTATTGCGCAAACATTTTAACGCTATTGCGTAGCTCTAAAATAATCCCCTGATATAGGGTTGTTCATCTCTGCTTAGATTATCAGGTTCCGAACCAAAGGAAGTTTGGTTGGGAATTAACTTCAAAGGAAGTCTAGATTTTTAAAACGCTCATCAACCAAGTACTAGTTGAATCAGATAGGAACCAATAACTATTCAAGGGTTTGATTATAATATCTTAATGAACAAGGTATATCGATGAATCAATAAGGCTAGAGTATTAACAATTTCTAAGTTGAACAAATGTTATCATTGACAACATGCTTTCAAAGTTATGTGTGAGTACATAAACAAACCAAAGGAAGTTTGGTTTTGGTTGACTTCAAGGGTAATTTAGAGTTTAGAACATTCATCAACTAAGGATTAGTTGAATTAGTAAAGAATCGCTAAGCAACTTAGAGTTCGGTACAATAACGTAAGATAGTACAATGATATTGAAGAACGAAGATCAAACAACAGTTATTAGTAGCTGAATAAACACACTTCTTATAATAATAATACAGACTTTGAATAAAGAGATAAAGATTGACTAACTTGCTCAACAATAAATGAGTACAAACTTTGAATAACCAAGGTAATCTTAATTGGAATAAAGAAACAAAGATTAACTAACTTGCTCAACAATAAATGAGGGTTAAAGAACTTGCATGACAATAAATCGTTAAACAAGAGATTAGAAATAGTGAATTTGCATAAGTATAACATAACGGTGAAAAGTAACCTTGCTGAATAATAAAGTAGCATAAGTTATGGAATTTGCCTCGTGCGTAGGTTAAACAATCACTACTCACGTTCACCCCAAGTCCTACACATACCATATGTATGGACAATACACATTAGTTACACTAACATTACCTTCATGAGTTTCATTCTTACTTTTAGTATAGCTACTAACTAAGTTTAAGTTTAAACAACATCGCATCTTTTCATGAACATTACATTTTAGCTTTATTACAACTACTTAAGTGATCATGTCATTGAACTACATACACATTAACAACTTGATACAACATCCTATTACATGTCCAACATGTTATTATTAAGTTATACTAATACACAAAGGATTGCACTTGCATTCGCGCATCACGACGCCCTTTGATTGGCTCCAAATACACAACAATCCTAAAGATGGCCATTTTGACCCTTCATAACGATTTCAAATTGAAAACCTTAAAGAATAAAAGTTATAGGCCTATTCGTCCTCTTTTCGAATTATCTTGAATCACCTCAATCGGAGTTCGTATGAAAACGTTATGGCTTGACTGTCTCTGAATCTCATGTCGAAGAAAGAATTGAGGTGACTTTCTGTCTATCCACCTCGCCACCAAAGTAATGCTTCAAACGTTATCCATTCACCTTAAAAGGCTTGTCCGGGAATTTATCACATACTTCTATTGCACCATGTGGGAAGACCGTCTTCACTGTAAATGGCCCTGACCATCTTGATTTCAGCTTCCTGGGAAAAAGTTTAAGTCTGGAGTTAAAAAGCAAAACCCTTTGTCCCGGTTCAAATGTTCTCTCTATGATCTTGTGATCATGCCATTTCTTCACCTTCTCCTCAGATGCCTTTTGAATTCTCATATGCCCAGTAGTTCAATTCATCCAACTCATTGAGTTGGAGTAGGCGTTTCTCCCCTGCAGCTTTCAAATCAAAATTGAGCTTCTGAATTGCCCAGTATGCCTTATGTTCTAGCTCCATAAGAAGGTGATAGGCTTTTCCATACATGAGTTGAAAAGGTGACATGCCCAACGGAGTTTTGTATGCAGTCCTATATGCCCATACTGCATCATCCAGCTTTAACGACCAGTCCTTCCTCGTGGGATTCAACTTTTTCAAGGATTCTTTTGAATTCTCGATTCGACACTTCGGCTTGGCCATTCGTTTGTGGGTGATAAGTTGTAGCAATGCGATGGTTTACCCCATACTTAGTCAACGGTCAAAAGCGCCTCATTGCGAAATGACCTTTATCGCGATGATGGCCCTTTGAGTCCCAAACCTGGTGAAGATACTTCTGTGTAAAAACCTGAGGACTACCTTGGCATCATTTGTCGGAAGAGCTGCCACTTCTACCCATTTTGACACATAATCCACTGTGAGCACGATGTAGAGATTTCCACAAGAAGAAACAAAAGGGCCCATGAAATCAATCCCCCACACATCAAAAATTTCTACTTCGAGGATCGTATTCAACGACGTTTCATTTCTTTTTGAGATGTTCCCCACTCTCTGACATCTATCACACCTCTAGACGAAACAGTACGCATCCTTAAAAATTATCAGCCATTAGAATCCTACTTGTAATACTCTAGCCGCTATTCGCTCTCCACCATAGTGACCCCCATACACCGAAGAATAACAATCCTATAGAATCCCCTCGGTCTCACTATATGGGATACACCTTCTTATCATTTGATCAGCACACTGTTTTAACAAATAAGGCTCATCCCATATATACCAATTGACATCATGCAGAAATTTTTTCTTTTGATGACCAACCAAGTCAGAAGGTGTCATCTTACTCACCAAATAGTTCGCGTAGTCTGTAAACTATGGCACTTCCCCTTTCACCACAAACAACTGCTCATCTGGAAAGGATTCATTGATTACAACTTTGTCATCTCCCTCCGTTTCCGGATTCTCTAGTCGAGATAAATGGTCCGCCACTTGGTTTTCAGTGCCCTTTCTGTCCTTGATCTCCAAATCAAATTCCTACAATAATAATATCCACCTGATCAACTGAGGTTTGGCATCCTTCTTTGCCACTAAATGTTGCATTGCCGCATGATTTGTGTATACTATCACCTTTGTGCCAATCAGATATGCTCAAAATTTGTCAAAGGCATACACCACTGCCAATAACTCTTTCTCTATGGTGGTGTAGTTCAACTATGCATCTGTAAGGGTCTTGCTGGCATAATATTTCACATGAAACATCATTTCCTTCCTCTGTCCCAAAACAGCCCCTACGGCATAATCACTAGCATCACACATCAGCTCAAATGGCAAATCCTAATATGGTGCAGTAATAACTGGTGCTGACATTAGTTTCCCCTTTAAGTGCTCAAATACCGACACGCAAGCCTCATCAAAATTAAACTATGCATCCTTCTCCAATAACTTGCATAGTGGTTTAGTTATCTTGGAGAAGTCCTTGATGAATCTGCGGTAGAAACCTACATGTCCCAGAAAACTGTGAACACCTTTTACTAAAGTAGGTGGTGGCAAGTTCTCTATAGTTTCTAGCTTAGCCCTATCCACCTCGAGTCCCTTCTTTGAAACTTTGTGTCCCAGTAGATTCTTTCTTGTACCATGAAATGGCACTTTTCCCAGTTCAGCGCTAAATTTGTCTCAACACACCTCTTTAAAACCATTATAAAATTTTCAAGGCATAAATCAAACGAGTCCCCAAAGACTAAAAAATCATCCATAAATACCTCCATATTCTGTTCCACCATGTTTGAAAAAAATAGCCATCATGCATATCTGAAAGGTGGCTGGAGCATTGCATAACCCGAAAGACATCCTTCTGAAAGCAAAAGTGTCGTATGGAAATGTGAAGGTGGTCTTTTCCTGGTCTTCTGGAGCTATCATAATCTGATTGTATCCTGAATAACCATCCAAATGTAATAATACTCATGACCTACCAGTCTATCCAACATCTGATCGATAAACGGTAGTGGAAAATGATCTTTCCTCGTAGCTTTGTTGAGCCTGCGGTAGTCCATGCAAACTCTCCACCCCGTTACTGTTCGTGTTGGAATTAGCTCATTATTCTTATTAGTAACGACGGTCATACATCCCTCCTTCTTCTACAGACACACCGGGCTCACCCCATGAGTCATCTCGAAATCGGATAGATTATGCCTCAAGATCCAACCCATTTCAGACTTCTTTCTTAACCACTTCTTTCATTATCAGATTAAGCCTTCTTTGCTATTCCACCGACGGATTACTATCATCTTCTAAAAGGATCTTATGCATGCAAAAAGAAGGGTTGATCCCTTTGATATCTGCAATGGTCCATCCAATAGCTGATTTGAACTCTCTAAGCACTCGTAGCAGTTTTTCTTCCTGAAAAGATGTTAGTGCGGAAGAAATAGTCACAGGTAACTTTGAATCTTTATTTAAAAATGTGTGCCTGAGATGATCTGGAAGTGGTTTTAATTCAAGTTTTGGAGTTGTCTCAAGAGATGGTCTAAATTTTACTGATGTCTCTCCAGCTTTTGTCAATGGCTCAACAGGTGTTCTGAATTTTCTGAATTGTGGAGTGGTATCCAGATATTGCACAAGTTCGTCGAATTCCTCATTCTCTAATTCTAAATTTTCAGTAATGGCACTCCTCAATGGTTCATAATCCACCAGACTCTCAACTTTATCATTTAATACACGGTCCACCAAATCAACTCTGAAACATTCTTTTTCATCTGTTGGGAACTTTATTGCGTTGAAGACATTAAAAGTAACCTCCTGATCATGTACATGCATCGTGAGTTCCCCTTTCTGCACGTCTATCAAAGTCCTTCCTGTGGCTAAGAATGGTCTCCCCAGTATGATTGATATACTTTTATCTTCCTCGTAATCCAAAATGATGAAGTCAGTCGGAAAGATAAATTTGTCCACTTTCACCAATACATCTTCAATAATTCCTAGTGGATACGTGATGGATCTGTCAGCTAGCTGCAAGGAAATATTTGTCGGCCTTGGAGCCGGCAATCCCAACTGGTTGAACACTGACAAGGGCATCAAATTGATACTTGCCCCAAGATCACATAGATATTTACTGAAGCTTATTTTCCCGATCGTGCATGGAATTGTGAAACTGCCCAGATCTTTCAGCTTTGGAGGTAGTTTACGCTGAAGCACTGCACTGCATTCCTCAGTCAAGGCCACTGTCTCAAACTCGTCTAATCTTCTCTTCCTTGACAATATACCCTTCATGAACTTTGCATAACTTGGCATCTATTTCAATGCCTCAGCGAAAGGTATGTTGATCTACAGCTTTCTAAAGACCTCCAAGAACTTGCTGAACTGCTTATCTTCCCTCTGCTTATTCAATCTCTGTGGATACAGAACCGGAGGGTGAACTAGTGGTACTGTACTCTTAGGCTTCTCATCTGAACCTGATTTCTCCTTCTCTACTCGCTGCAACTCAGAATCCTCATGATTTTCTTTCGCTTTCAATCGCTTCCTCTTTCATCGCTGGTGGTATCATCCTTGTAAACCAGCGCAATTACCGCTACCGTGAATTTTCTCGTGATATTGCTTTCCGGACACGAGTGTTATAACCTGACATTGTTCCTTCCTTCTTCGTGGATTTGCCTCAGACATTACTTGGCAATGAACCCTGGGGCAGGTTGTTAAGCATGCTCGCCATTTTCCCCATTTGAGTTTCCAGATTTTTAATAGCCACTACTTGGCTTTTGATCATAACCTCTGTATTCGCCATGTACTTCATCATTATCTCCTCCATTTCTGATTTCTTTTCTTACTGAGGTGCGGCTGGAGTATGATGTTGTTGTTGTTGAGAAAATCCCAGTGGAAAAGGTGGTCTTGGAGTAAACTGTTGTTGTGCTGGCTGTGACTGAAACTGATTATTCGGCTGAAACTGATGCTGCTAATTTCCTTGATTATTTGACTAACTGAAGTTTGGATGATTGCGGTTGTTTGAGTTGTATGTGTTCTGAAACTGTCCTTGGTCTTTTCTGTAATTGCTCATATACTGTACCGACTCTGAGCTGATAGCACATTGATCTGTTGAGTGTGACCCCGCACAAATTTCACATATGAAGGCAACTGATTTCGCTTTTCTCTCTGCTAATGAATCTATTTTCTTCGCCATCTCTGCCGACAACTGAGTAATAGTATCCACTTCCAACAAACCTGTAACCTTGGGTTTTGGCATCCGAGCTGTAGGATTCTGAAAATCATTCGCTGCCATTGTTTCAATAAGGTTATAGGCCTCATTATAACTCTTTTCACATAACGCCCCTCCTGCAGCTGCATCTACAATAGGTCTCAACTGCCATCCCAATCTATTGTAAAATGTGTTGATTACCATCCAATCTGGCATACTATGGTGCGGACACTTCCTTAGCATCTCTTTATACCTCTCCCATGCTTCGTATAAGGATTCACCCTGTTGTTGCTCGAACTAAGAGATAACTGTCCTCATTTTTGCAGTCTTATCCATTGGGAAAAACTTGGCTAAGAACTTCTGTGTTAGGTCCTCCCATGTAGTAATTGATCCTGAAGGCAAAGAATGAAGCCGACTTCTTGCTTTATCCCTAAATGAGAACAGAAACAGCCTAAGTCTGATAACATCCTCTGTCACCCCGTTGTATCTGAAGGTATCACATATATTTAATAGTTCATCTAATTACCACCATCAAGCAAAACTATTCATGTATCATAGAAAATTAGCCAAGAGCACGAATGTAGACATAACCATTTTTCAATGTATTATGACCTACTCACATAACATCCACATACAATAGACATCATGTAATCATCCATAAAACCAACCTCACTATATTTCTATGTGAAATTGCAGCCATATTGAATTTAAGCACAAGCCCTTATATAACTCATACGGTGAAACTGTATATGTCTATCTGATTCACGAAATACAAAGTTAAGCAAAACATCCCCATATACGCATGCTATCAAGATTACAATCCATACTCGCATGTTATTTTTTAATTCTATACAAGCACATAAAATGAATGGTGATCAATCATTCACGCATTCAAATCAACCACGATAGAAATTCCTTATGATACACAAACAGTCCAGCAATCAGGCCATAAGTTAGACTACATATTAAAATCCGTTAGAATCCCATAATGGAGTTTAGTTCATGACTGAACCAAAACCCATTATGGGATCAAAGCAACGTATGGAAAATAAATAAGCAATTAAAAGAGAGTAGATAGAATTGATCAAACCCAATTGTTGATTATAGTCCCAACGTAACATTCAAATCCTCACTAATATCTAGCAACTTAAAAGTAGTTCATCCACAGTGATTGAAATCCAAAGTAGAAGTAGAAAATAATGAGTCTAAGCTTGGTTCCTCAATGGAAATCTCTCAAAGTGTAAACCCTAGTTCTCTTCTGAAAAACATGTAAAAAAAATGACAGATACGTCTGGAACCAACCAGAATAGTTTTAACCAACTCTTACAATTTAAAAATTAAAATAAAATTAATTAGCAATTTGCAGATGTCGCCATGAAGTTCCTTTTTCAGTATTCATCGCGTGGTACGCGTGTAAAAGTAGCTCTGTTCTGTTTACTTCATGGTAGCGCCACAGGTTGAAGGTCAGATAGCCACGTGGCCGCAAGGCTTTATAGTTTGAATTCTCGTGTTCTGCTGTCACCGCTTCGCTTATTTGTCATGTCACTATCGATGCTTTAACATGCAATTTTTGCTCTTTTGTTCGCCACTGCTTAGCTCTTTTGGTCACTCGATCCTCATGTTATGCCTTAATTGATCACATGTCATCTACTAAAGCCGAGCTCATGCCATTTCCTGCACTTTTGCACCAAAGGAGTTCTCAGTACATGCAATGCAAAATATTATGGAATGCAACTAAAAACACACTAAAATGTACTTAAGATGGGCATAATTCTAGCGAATTTATATCCAATAAGTAGGTATAAAACTCACTTATCAATAATGTTAGCTTGAAATTATTTCACAATTTCTTCTTTAACCTTTAAACTCCACTCAGGTTTCAATCGCTTGAGTTTTTGCCTAACTGGCTTGAATCCTTCTTTAATGGGAAGGCGATGAAGAACAATGTTAGTGGACAAACCCACCATGTCTTCATGAGACCATGCAAACACATCCTAGAATTGGGTTAATAGTGCAACCATGTCATTCCTCTGATTTGTGGTAAGGTCTGAACCAATCTGGATTAGCTTAGGGTTTTCTAAGGTTCCAAGATTGAAAGAAGTGGTTTGATCAAGATTGGGTTTAGGTTTGTCTGCGATCCATTCCTTAATCTCCTGAGGTGTCTCAATGACCTCTTGTATATCCATCAAGTCTGAGTCCAACTTTGCATCAAAGTTACAGTCAAGTCTGAGTCCAACTTTGCATCAAAGTTACAGCCCTTGTGGAGAGAAGGCACCTCATCAGCAAGTACATGCACATCTAAATTCAGAGTCCTGAAACAGAATATGCTTTCACTAAATATATGCAACTGTTTGATCATACAAAAGTGTTAGCATGTACTTGATAAAATAACTGCTAGTATTGTAAAGAAAAGTAAGCAATTAAAGTTATCTACAGGGCAGAGGGATTTTCTACCCATTTTACCCTCGTCGACCAATGCATGGAGTACTGCTCCAATGTTCGAGGGCAAAGTCCTGATGGACTGCTGTGATGGAAGGATTGTCATTTTCCTCCTTCTCCCGAATGATAACCATGACATCTGGGCAATCATCGTCTTGGGTGTATCTGTTTGTATGTTCATCATGAACAATGACGTGTATGACTGCCATCATCAAGGCAATGTCATGTTTACGTTTTCGTTCCTTTTCTTCCACTTCGAGATCATGAATCAGCACCTCTTTAGCTTTGATTGGCACTGATTTAGGAAACAAAGATAGCCACAACATGGGTCAGCATCTTTCTCGGAGATTGTATCAACTCATGAGGTAAAGGTATAGAAAATCACCGTGAGGCGGAAGCCTGAGGAATCTGCTTGTGCTTATGAGGATTCCTATGGCTGGAACTGGAAGAATAGCCTAGTCCGGCTGTTCCAATTTGACTGGACACTTGAATAGGGTGCTTAATAACCTGCTTATCTTTACCAAGCCCTTGTCCAAGTTGATGACCCAATAACATCATTTCTTGAGTGGCCGACATAACCTCGGCAGAAATCTTGGGTTATGGAAAGTGGCGCTCCAATAGAATGGTATTGCATGGTACTCTTTTCCAGAGTATGAAAACTAGCTGGTTCAACTTTTGAATTGAAGCTGATGATTGGTAGAGTTCCTTGTTCAGGACATTCTGGCTCAACGTTGACAGTGACTAGATTGTTATAGATAATGTATTTGAGTTGTTGATGTAGTGTAGAGGGAACGGCTCCAGCCATGTGTATCCATGGTCTCCCTAATAGTAGGTTGTATCCTGAATCTATCTTGAGGACGTGGAAGGATACATTGAATGTATTTGGACCAATCTCAATTAGCAACTCAATTTTTCCAACGAAATTTTGTCAAGATCCATCAAAAACTCTGATAACCGTATGGCTGCTTTGGATCCACTTAAGATTAACATTCATCTACACCAAGGTGGCATAAGGACAGATATTTAGAGATGAGACTCCATCTATCAAAACACCAGCTAGTATGTACCCGGAATACAAAACTACAATGTGCAATGGCTTGCAATGACCGGTCCCTTCGGGTGGTATGTCATCATCAGTGAAGGATATCACATTATTGTTGAAAATGTGATCAACAAGATGTTGAAATTTTTCCACATCCACTAATTTTGGCAAGTAGGCTTCTTCCAAAACCTTCAGTAAGATCTTTCAATGATCTTCGGAAGAGAAAACCAAGTCCAGTAAAGATATCTGGTGTGGAGCTTCTCGTAAGCTTAAAACCATATTGGCTTCATTATGGCCCATAGTGCGGAGGAATTTTTCAATCTTCTCCATAGGAATCTTCCCCTTTGCTTTGCAAGTAGGCTTCATAACTTGTTGAGGAAGATACTATGGATTTTCCTTCGACACTATAGCAGTAGTATAAGATGTGGATCCTTCAGCTTCTCCATAATTCCATGGAACTTTGTGTAAGCTGAAAACAGGATGTTGTGGTTTGAAAGGTAAAGAAATTGGCTCTTGTGTGGCTACTTTCAAAGGATTGTCATCTCCTTTGAGTTGAATTGTTTGTATGGGAAATACTTTGACAGTCTGATCATCCACTTCGGATATAACTGCTACTGATCCCTTCTATTTGGTAGGACATGCATTCCCACTCTTGAGTTGCACAGTGTAATCATCTGCTAGTTGCAGGACACATCTATCAATAAGATTCTGAACGAGATGGCGGAGTACCCAGCATTATTCTGTGCTGTGACCCCGAGAATGTGAATGATATTGACACACTTCATCAGAATTAAACCGTCCTGAGCGGAGATTGATTGGAGGCAGAAGGAAGGTAATTCTTCCTTCGTTGATCAGCATTTGCAGTATCTCCTCCATAGATTGGCCCAGATAGGTAAATTCTCTTTAATTAGCAAAATCCCGATGGGCTTTAGCATTTGCTCTCTTTACAACCTTATCCTCCATAGCTTCGCTTTCTGAAGGTGGTGATGGAGTATTCATAACAAAAGGAAGGAGATAGGCATGCTCCTGCCTGATTAATTGTCGTGTGACTTGATGCTGGTGGGTCACCAGTTCTGCCAATTGTTTAATTTGTTTACAAAGAGCTTGCATCTTTCGTTCTATAGTAAACTGGAACTTTGCATAATCCCATTTTTCAACACCATCTTTGATGATCGGGGATGATTCACTGTTAAAATTGGAACTCTGTCCAGTGCTCCAACTGATCATGTTGACCTCTTCTTCTTTGTGTTGAAGAAGAGGGTTATCTTGCACATGAGGTTGATCTGGTTTGGTGACCACAATCTCACCGTTGTCTATTAAATCTTGGATCTTGTATTTCAAGGCCCAACAATCTTGAGTATCATGTCCAGGTGTTCTGGCATGATAAGCACACTTCCGAGTAGCATTAAAACCCCTTCCATTAGGGTTGGCTGGTAGAAGAAGATGTGTAATTTTCTTCTGAGTAGTCAGAAGAGCCAGAATATTATTAAGCGAATCCCCTAAGGGTGTGAACGTCCGAGGGTGCTTTGCATCTCCATCTTTAGGCAATGGAGGGTTTGAAGATTGTGCTTGAAAAGGGGAGTAGTTTCTCCTTTGTATAGGCACGCTTTGATTGCCTTTTTGACCTTGTAGTATCAAGGAAACATCTTCCTCTTTCTTTTTATGGACCCTCCGGGGGTTGTTTCCATAAGATCTAGACTGGATGTGCCCAGCAACAGATTTAAGAGCGGCTAGGTCTTGAATTTTACCGGACTTCAATCCCATCTTAGCCATCTCTCCGTGCTTGATCTTTTTAGAGAATGGTTTGTCAATACCAACTAAGACTCTCTCATAGAAAGGAGCTTCCTGTACATCTCTGAATGTCATGACCATTTCTTATTCTGTCATGGAAGGAATAACTTGAGCAGCAAGGCGCCTCCACCTTTGAGCATACTCTCTGAAAGACTCATTAAACTGTTTCTTGACCTTGGTAATTTGGTACCGGTCAGGAGCCATCTGAGATTGAAAACTGTATTGAGTGAGGAAGGCGTGAGCTAGCTCTTCCCAGCTATGGATCTTTGAGTTGTCTAATCTGGTATACCATGAACGGGCTTCTCCAGTTAGAATTTTCTGAAACAGCTGCATTCTGAGCTTTTCATTTTCTATTTAAGATCCAAGTTCTCCAATGAACACCTTTAAATGTGTATAAGGATCCCCTAATCCGTCATACTTTTCAAAATTAGGGGTTTTGAATTTCTCTGGATAATGAACACCAGGGAAGATGCAAAGGTCAGCATATGAAACACTTCCATGTGTTCCAATCCCTTTGAGAACACGGATAGTTTCCTCCATTTGGAGTACTTTCTTCCTGATATCACCGGTGTCTGGATCTCCTTTGAGATGGGTGTTTTTAGGGTCTTTGTTGGTCGTATCTAACGGAGGTTCTAGATTTGTTTTATCTAGACCTTGTGTTCCTCCTTATGTAGATGATTCTGTATGTGGAGGCATCTTTGTACCTTGAGTGGACTGATGCAATTCTTTAAGCAAGACAGCCAAATTTGTGATTTGCTAACTTAATCCATCAAATTCTTTATGAGAAATAGGATTTGACTGGTCAGACGAAGACATGATTGGCTGTAGACTTGTGGTCTTTTTGGATTTTGAGCGGGTAACAAGCCCAATGATTTCCCTACAAAAGACTTATGTAGTTTAGTCTTAGGGTAATGTAAATGTTATCATAACATGTCCGTTTTAGGAATATTGTCCTGCAAAACTGGGTGTTAATTGATAACATGTATGCACAGATAATCTTCATATTTTCAATTACATAAAGATGAACATGGAATAAAATTACAAGTAAATGTTTTTACAAGTAATTGAAAATGGAAAGCATGAAGAGACTTTCCTATGCGTTTGGTTTATCGTGAGGTTGACCTATCTTAGGGTTTCTCTCATGCTTTTTGGCATGAAGGTTCCCGCATCATCGCAATCTACTTGACGGAAATTAATCTGGTCTTTCAACTGGAGCGAATCTGGGTGGTGCCTTTCCCGAGCCCCCGTTGAATTATTCTTCCTCTGAGTCCAATAATCAAACACCGACAGATAGCCTCCCGTGGAGGAACCACACAACATACATTCACATACAATGTGCGAAGCACTAATATCACAGATAGATATAGTATAGTGCAGTAAGTAAAATGTATTCGTACACATTCATCATAAATGTAAATGCAACATTCATACACAAGCATACAACAGTTTTGAAAAGCTTGTAATAGTGGCTTAAGCCCTCTTACTCGAGTCCCAGCAGAGTCGCCACCGCCGACGTTAAGATTTTTAGTGTCCTTTTCGTTATTTGTTTGTTCTTTGGTGTTCTCATGTTAATGTGATATTTGTTTGAAAAAACAAGTGAAAAAGGTCCGACATGTATAATGTTGACGATTTGACTTTAAGAGTCGCCAGTTTGTGTTTTTAATTGGTTGAACCAACGCAACTGAAAAGGTTTGCACATTGACTCAGTGATGTGACACTGCTAAACGGGTCTGTGAAACCGAGATTCATTTGGGTTTGGGGGCTTGATTATGCGGAAGGATGGTGTTAGGCACCCCCCGACATCTGTGTTGCCACGATGACCGCCACTTTTCAAAGAAACTGTTATATGAATGTGTGTGTGTGTGTGTGTGTGTGTGTGTGGATCAATGTGCAATTATTTGGAAGTGCTATGCCTCGTTCGCACCTATATGCAGAGGGTTTGAATTTATATAAAAATTCAATTTTAAACAAGATATAGTAATGAGTTTTGTAAAAGAGGTTTTTTCAAACCCTGTACTCAATAGTAATTGAGGCCTTTGATACTTCCATTTTATTATTAGATATTCAGCTTGTTTGCTTTTATTTTTGAGATGTGAGGCATCTTCGAGAAAATAATATACAGCAGTGTCGAACTCCTCATGGGCATGACAACCATCCAAGGAAATTCAGAAACCATAAAATAATGTACAAGCTGCTCACAGCTGAAAAGGGTCCATCACGGGAACCGAATCTAGATTCAGTAAACTGAATCTGTGATCATATAATTCCTAGGCTCACATGATCATCGCAATTTGTATGGAAAGCGATAAATGATTATATATATAAAAGTCAGAAATATATATATATATATATACAGACATGATCAACCACCACGAAGCAACTCCATGGGGGATCGGAAATGTAAATATATAAAAGCGGTAAATATATATACATGGACATGATCAACCACCACAAAGTAAACTCCAGGCAGGGCAAAATGTAAATAAAGTTGTAAAAGTAATCAACTGCCACGAAGTAAACTCCAGGCAGGATAAAATGTATATATATATATATATATATATATATATATAAACGCATCGGATGTAAATCCAGGTTCATCGGATATGTCCAACAACAATTATATATATATATATAAAAGCATGTAAATGCTCCGGATATAAAATATAGGCTCATCAGATATGTCTGACAACAATTATATATATAAGTATATATATATATATATATATATATATATATAAAAGCAAGTAAACGCTCCAGACATAAGTCTAGGCTCAATCGAGGCATAACTCGATAAAGTTAGTCCATATATGAATTATATACATATATAAGTATATATTTATTGACAGAAATGAAAACCACGGACCAAAGTCCGGGCAAATGCACACAACACGATTCTCAATGTGTATAACAGTGTGTGATAATGTGAAAAGAAAGGCTTTATAAAATGTGAGAAGGCTTACAGTGGGCTGCCAATGTAGACTTCTATGACTCTATATGGATAAACACTTAGCTCCCGCCGAATAAAAATATGGCTATATGTGAGCTAACAGATGTTTAGAATGAGGAAACACTCAATATGGGTGTGTACAAAGTGAATTAGACCCAAGGTCTATATTTATAGACTGATGGCCGCAGGTGTACCTGAGGCAGCCGCAGTTGCATTTGCGGCTAGTTGAGGTGCCCCCGAGCTTTGCAAGTTATGTCATCTCGAAGTACGTGCACTCATGCATTGTAATATCCGTTCGAACTTGCAGAACTTCAATCCGAGCATCCGAACGAGGTATAAGTGACCTTCTTCAAACCGCTTGTGTCGAGAATTACGCAATGACATGGATTAGAGGTTTTAAGAAGTCAGGAAGAGGGGACCATGCCCATGGTCTTCAAGCTTCAAATTCTATCCGGTGTTTTGCCACGCGTAATAGTCATTCAGGATTGTAACTCCTCGGTTCTTCTGGGACATCGTTGTAGGTATGTATGTATGAAGTTTTGAGACGACGCACAGGTGTGGAGGTGGCAAGATGACGTTTGGCTCTTTACTGGGGTTATCGTTGGTTTGAGTTGAAAGAAGACGTTGCTCAGGGTTACATCTGAGATTGGACTACTTGTTTTTATGCCGCAATGTCATCTTGAGAGAGTGTCTGTCTTCCCGATGTTATCTCCTGGTTTGAGGTATGAGTGCCTCAGCAGGAGGTTTGAGATTGAAGGTTATAGCATGCATTGAAACAAACACTTCCAGAGTTATCGTCGGAACTACAACAGCATTCCTTGGGGTTATCGCCAAGGACGAAACTCGGGGTTATCTCCGAGGTTGGAAATGATCCTTCCGGTGTCTGTTCCGGGGTTGAAAATGATGTTCCCGGTGTGTGTCCCAGGTTTTGAGCTTGAACTTTCAGTAGTATCCAGAATGGATGTGAGCTGTCTTCCGGGGTTATATCCAAAAGATGAATCTGCCCTCCTGCAATGTCAGTAAAAGGCGTGCAGAAAATTTCGAGTGTCTACAGCATAGATAGAGACAGAGACTACATCTGCTGCGGTAGTATGCACAGTGCCAAGGATTGATTCTGATAATGGGGAGCCCATGGAGGACATTGATATTCCCACTGATGAGGAGTTGTCTACTGGGTTGGCAGCAGCTCTTGTAGATTCTCCCAGTACGAGTGCTTTTGTGATCCAGCATTCAACATAGTATTTAGAACAGAGTCTTCATCTGATGACCTTTGAGAGAGATCAGGCTAGAGCCTTGATGTTGACAACTCTTGATGGGAGTGACACCGCTCTATTGGAGAGAGATGAGGCTGTAGCCCATACAGATACCACTATTAAGAAGTGGGATGAGGCCAGATCAGCCAGAGATGCATTGATCGTTAAGCGAGATGCTGCCCTCTCTGCTCGGGACATAATTGTTATAGATAGTACTATAGTGAGATCCCTTACCACTAGCATGATTGTCGAGATGAACGCTTATATTGATGAGCATCATGTCACCATGCAGTTGGCCTCGGACTTATTAGCACGTGTAGACATGTTGATACAGGAGACCACAACATTACCCCCTTCCTCTGAGAGAGATGCTATGTTAGATATGATAGCCCGCATACACACCAATCTGTAGAAAGACTTGTATTTTTCTGCACAGACTAGCTTAGCCATTTTGTCATGTACAGTTCATATTGTATATATCAAACAACATTATATATGGCAGGGATATATATTTTGATTCACTTCCCTTTTAGTTGTGCCTTGCTACTTGCTTGATATTTTGCCTGCTTCTTCAAGGCTTGTGATCTTGATGTATTCTGAACTCATCCTTGATAGGTGGACATTAAGACGTCTCAGGATCTGTCAGAAAAGATCATTGATCTGTGTGTATCCCTACCCTCTTTGGTGTCTTGGGACTGGTTTCTGTATGTAGATGTGGAGAGGAATGTGGCTTTCCTCTCTGAGATTGACCGCACCAAAGATGGTCGCCAGTACTCCTATTTAAGAGGAGCCCAGTTAGTTCTATCTCCTATGGATTGGTGTTTCTATTTGAGGAATCAACCACAGCTTAGATGGTCACCAACTCTCCCATTTATGGGGAGGCCAGGTAGTTCCATCCCTTTGGTTTGAAGCCGATGAAATGTGATGGATTTCAATTTGATCCCAGTACTTGCTGACAAGTATTTGTGTTTTGGTAGGGGGTTAGACCAAACTATAAATGGCTGCCTACGTACTCCTGTTGAAGAGAAGATCAGGTCTGTGAAGTTTGAACCTGGTGTAAGAGGTTCAACGCTGTAGAAAGGTGTAAGAGAGTGTAGAAGTGTGTTTTTGTTATTTTTGTTTTTATGGAGAAGGGTGTAGAAATGGTTTTGTGTAATGGTTGCCTACGTACTCCTAGGTATTGGGGAGATCAGGTCGACGTAGTTCGCCCCATGTTCAGGATGATTTGCAGCCGAAAAAGTATAGTCCCATGTTCAGGACAAACTACGGGGGAAAAGTTTGATCCCATGTTCAGGACAAACTGCAGGTGTGAAAAAGTTTAATCCCATGTACCGTTTCATGGTGTCAGAATTGAGAAGTTATGGAAATTCATCGCCATCCATTTCCTGTAACCTGAGAGCACCTCTTGTCAATACCTCCTTGACAATAAACGGGCCTTCCTATTTAGGAGCGAATTTTCCCTTAGACTGATCTTGGTTGTCAATGATCTTCTTCAAAACCAAGTCATGTTGCTTAAACTACAATAGCTAAACTTTTTTGTTGTAGGATCTAGCGATCCTTTGTTGATATAACTGACCATGGAAGATAGCATCACTTCGCCTTTCGTCTATCAGAGACAATTGGTGATACATGTCTTGTAACCATTGGTCTTCATCCAGTTGAGCTTCTATCAACAATCTGAGGGATTCCAATTCCACCTCTATGGGGAGCACTGCTTCCATCTCATAGGCTAATGAGTAGGGGGTTGCCCCAGTAGAAGTGCGTATTAAAGTTCTGTAGGCTAATAAAGTCAAAGGCAGTAAGTCAGGCCATCCTTTGTGGTTGGCGAACATATTTTGCATGATCTTGTTGATTTTCTTATTGGTCGCTTTAACAGCATCATTCATCTTTGGACGGTAGATGACGGAGTTAAGGTGTTGATGTGGAATTGACTGCATAACTCATATATCATTTTGTTGTTGAGGTTCTTAGCATTGTCTGACATAATTACCTCTGGTTGTCTATATCGACAAATGACATTGTTTCTGATGAAAGCAATGATTACTTCTTTGGTAACCCTAGGGAAGGAGGCCGCTTCTACCCATTTGGTGAAGTAGTCGATGCACATTACTGGCTTTGGGCTCGATGGGCCCGATGTCCATTCTCCACATTGAGAAGGGCCAAGGTGAACTCATATTGTGGAGCTCCCTAGGAGGGGCATGGATAGAATTCCCATGAATTTGGCATTGGTAGCATCTCTTGACGTGATCATTACAATCAGCCTTAAGCGAGAGCCAGTAGTGCCCTGTTCTTAGGATCCTCTTAACAAGTAAAGGGCCGCTCATATGTTGGCCACATACTCCACCATGGATTTCATCCATGAGCCTTTGAGCTTGGTCCTTGTCCAGACATCTGAGGAGACTTAGTCCCGCATCTCTTTTGTAGAGTTCATCTTCGCTCAGATAAAACTGCATAGTCATTCGATGGATCCGCCTTCTTTCAGTCGGGTGTAGATCCATCTCGTAGATACTCCTTGATGTGCTCATACCAAGGGGTGCTGGATGGGAGGTAGCTCATCCAATACTTCTCCAACATAGTTCCCATAGGCTAGAGCCTTTTACATGGAAAATGGGATGTTTGACATGTTTTCCTTGTCAGTTATGTTGATCAAGGAGGCCAAACTTTCTAGTGCATCCGTAAAATCATTCCTATTCTGAGGAATGTGGAGGAAGGTTATTTCTTCAAACTCCATAGCCATCTGTAAAACTTACCAATGGTAAGGCATCAAATGTAGTACTTTAGTGTGATAGATTCCTGTGGTCTGTCTGATTACCAATTCTGAATCCCCAAACACAGTTAACTGCTTGATACCCATTGATTGGGCAAGTTTGAGTCCCATGATACAGCCTTCATACTCAGCTGTGTTGTTGGTGCTGACAAACTACAATTTGACGGCAACGTGATACTGCTCCCCCGTACCGAATACTAGAATTGCTCCAGCTCTAGAACCTTCTGTGTTAACAGGTATACATCACCCATCTTGGGTCGCCAGATAAATGGTACATAAATTAAATATAAACTTAATTATACAATAGTCGTGTAAAATACGACAAAACATAACTGAGAGTTTAAACAAGAATATTGCCTTCTAGACAATATCCACACTCAATGGAGTCCTCGTTACATTTATTATCACACTATTTAACAGAATAGTGAGGACTACTAATGCTATCATACGGATCGTGTCACTCCGCTCCTCGACCAGGTCCAAATATATTCTCATTTCAAGAGAATAAAGAAAGAAAGGGTGAGCTCAACTAGCCCAGTAAGAAATATTATGACTAAGATAATGCAGAATAAATTATCTTTAGCCTTCAACTGTATCACAACTGATAGAATACAATAGACAACAAGTTTTAGTTCAACAACTGCAACGGAAATAAGCAATCCACTAGAAGAGTCAAGTAGAGCATAAAATCTACTATCTTCTATGATTTAAAAAAAATTTCATCAACTTTATCGCTGAGACTCAGCATAATAAATAAACCACATCATCGAATCATCCCCACTACTACGCCGAGGATATTCATGTAATCATCAATGGTCATGATTATACCGAATAATCCCTAGTCATAATCATACCAACAACTGTCCATCAATGAACCACAGGCCAATGAGGACTTTTACCACATCATTCATTACATTACGGTCATGATTATACCGGATAATCCCTGGTCATAATCATACCAAGTCCATCTATGCACGTAAGCCAAAGATGACTTTAATCACAATATAAGCATGAGGATGATGACAATGACATAATAATTCAATAAAACAAGTTCAAGGATAAATTTTAAAGATTTATAAATTAATTTATCCAGAAATCAATAACGTCCAAATTGTCAACATGATACTTCTTTATGGAGTAAAATTCAAGAATGCTCAGAAGAATATTTCCATGAAAAGATACTGGATGGAGCGCAAATATTAATGATATTCCACTAATTTTATGGAGTATAGAAGCCAAAACTTTAACCAAATGAGCATAGTAGAATATATGAAACTGCAAATGGATTTTCACCCGCCATGCGGTAATCCACGTAGACAGATCATTTCCACAATTTAATAAGGAATGAATATGAAGGGTCATTCACCATGCATGAGGTAGTCCGCGTAGACAGGTTATTCTAACAGAATAATAAAGAATGGAATAATAGAAGAATTTCACCATGTATGTGGTACTTCGCATAGATAGGTTATTCTAACATAATAATAAATAATGGAATAACAGAAGAATTTCACCATGTATGTGGTACTTCGCATAGACTGGTTATTCCAACATAATAATAAAGAATGGAACCAAGTCACGCGTGTCTACGATGTATGTGATTTTCCAATGTAATAATAAAGAATGGAATTAGGTCATGCGTAATCCGCACAGCATGTGATATTCCAATGTAATAATAAAGAATAGAATAACAACAGAATCTCACCGTGCATGCGATGAGATCGCACGCATGTGTTATTCCAATGTAATAATAAATAATGGAACCAAAGTCATGCCTAATATGCATAGCATGGATATTCCAAATGTAATAATAAAGAATGGAATAATGTAAGAATTTCACCATGTATGCGGTACTTCACATGTACAAAGTTATTCTAACATAATAATAAAGAATGGAATAACAATAGCTCTCTTTATGAATACGAAAGAAATAATACCCCTTACCTCAAAAGAAGACTGGATACTGGAATAGTGAGGTAGCAGACTTCTCTTCTTCTTTCTCTCTATAATTTCTCTCTATAATAATTGATCTATAGCTTTAGTGAATTGGTGAGAAATGAAGGAAGAATGAGCTTCTATTTATAGGAAAATATAGTTTCAATAATTGCACATTTTGGGGCTCAAAATATTATAGTATAATACCTTCCTCTTTTGCTTCATTTTAATTTAGTCATGTAAGTATTATCAAACTTGCACCACCTCCCGTAATAGTAAATCATGTGAATCAATAGTAAATCATGTGACTCAATAGTTCTAAACATATGAAAATATGAATTACAGTATAGTACCTTCAACTATACCTCTATTTTTAACTTAGTCATGCAAGTATTATCAATCTTGCACCAACTCCCCTAATAGTAAAAGAATGTTAATTAATAGTACACACATGTAAAAAAATAGTTATAATCATGTGAATCAATTGCAATTAATTGTTCATTTATCCTAAGTTAATTACATCCGATTGGTCATTATATTTTCCGGACATCAATTATTATCGAAATAAATGTAGATTTTCACTAACACTAATAATTCCAACATAATGGAACTATCAATTTCATCTTTAATCAACACGAACTTATTCATCATTTATATTATAATTCACAATATTTAACAACCAGGTCGTTCCCAGGAAAGAGGGGGCTTTTTGATAAGGATTACTCCTTATTGGCGTGTAATTAGGTGACCAAACCTCTCCTTGACAGAACTTCTAGATATTGTCAATATTGCAAATAATAATATGAATAACTCTATCATTTCAAATATTGATTTAATAATATAACATATTGATACTGTGACAATAATTGAACCAATAATATGAGAGATATGATCAAAGTGATTACTATAGCAATAATTTAGTATAATCGAAAGTGACTTCTTACGTAAGCATCAATAATCAATACCATGTGCTATAACTTACATGCGACCATAGCGTATTACTATACTTTTACTCTTTAGTAGTTCAACGGTTTTAACGGTAATACTTTCACTGCTATTTTTTATAAAATGATAATTCATCCATTTTTCTAACTACGACAATACTTCGTTGTGGAGTCCACTAATGATTGTTAATAAATCGTCGCGAATATTCCCTATTAAAAGCGAATATTCCCCGACCAATCAATATTATATAACCATTATTACTTTTGCAAAATTTGTAAATATTACCCATAACTATAACATTATATCAAATCCACACCATAATACTTTAAAAAAATATTTTGAGAATTTAAATCTTTATTCATAAAATTTCGAGGTCTCACAAACACCATCTGTAAGACCCCAAATTTTATGAATAAAGATGATTTTTTTTCTATGAATATTATGGAATGAATTTGATATAATGTTATAGTTGTGGGTAATATTTATAAATTTTGCAAAGTATTCAAATTGTTATATAATATTTGATTGGTCGGGGAATATTCATTTTAGCAGGGAATATTCGTACAACTGCACAATCATTGGTGGACCCCGCAATGGAATTATTGTCGGATTAAGAAAACGACAAAAATATTTTATAAAAATAATGGCAGAGGTGTTACTGTTAAAACTGTTGAACTACCGTAGTAAAGTACAAGATAATACTGGCGGGTTGCATAAGTAGCTCACCAGTATTAATTATTGATGCTTACGTGAGAAGTCACTAAGTTATACTCAATTATTGCTGCATCATATCCCTCATATTATTCATTCGACTATTGTCACCGTATCATCTGCATTATATGTTATATTATTAAATCAATAATTGAGACGACAAGTTATTCATATTATTAAATTGAAATATTTACAATGTTTAGAAGTTCTGTCAAGGAGAGGTTTGGTCACCTAATTGCGTGCCAATAGGGAGAAATCCTTATTGGAAAGTCCCCTCTTTCTTGGGAACAACCTAGTTGTTAAATATTGTGAGTTATAATATTAATGATGAATAAGTTCGTGTTAATTAAAGATAAATTTGATAGTTTCATTGTGTTGGGATTATTTGTGTTAGTAGAAATCGACATCTATTTTGATGATAATTGATGTCTGGAGGTTATATTTTTCAAACTGGTATTCGAGACACTTTTTGTGTCAGAGTACTATTCATGAGTTACTATTCATGAGTTACTATTCACGGGGTACTATTTACCCGAATAATATATTTCTTTTCGGTCCAAATTATTTTTGGGTACAATATTATTTCATGAGGAGATGTGCTAATTTTTCAGACCGTTGGTTGAATTTATAATAGTAAATCAATATGGATCACTCGTTTAAAGTTTTAATAGTGAATCAGTATGGACCGTTGCTTTTAGTTTTAATAGTAAATCAATATGGACCGTCCGTTTAAAAGTAAATCAATTTGGACCGTTCATGAATTGGTTACTATTCAATCCATTTTTCTATAAATACAAGCTCATTCGTTCATTATTTATTACTAATTCACTGAAACTCTAGAGAGAGAAATATAGAGAGAAAGAAGAAGAATTTTCTGCTACTTCACTACTTCGATATCCAGTTTCTTTAACGGTAAGGGGTATTATTTCTTTTGTATTCATGAAGAGAACTTCTGTTATTCCATTCTTTATTATTCTATTGGAATAACCTGTATACGCGGGCTACCCTATACTTGGTAAAATTCTTCTGTTATTCCATTATTTATTATTCTATTGGAATAACCGGTATACGCGGGCTACCCTATACTTGGTGAAATTCTTTTGTTATTCCATTCTTTATTATTTTGTGAGAATATCCTGTCATGCGGCTTTATTATTACCGTTCCGTCTTTTATTATTCTGTTGGAATCTCTCATCGCGCGTTTCTGTGGACACAATTCCGTTCTTTATTATTCTTGCTGAATATTGGAATATCTTATGCATGCGTTTTTAATTGGGACGGTTTCCGTTATTTATTATTCTATTGGAATACTCCGCCTTTTGCGTCTTGATCTATCACATGCCTGGTGATTTCTTTTGTTATTCCATTCTTTATTATACTAAGTTGGTTAAAGTTTTCACTTCTATACTCCATGAAATTAGTGGAATATCCTTGATATTTGCGCTTCATTCAGTATCTTTTCATGGAAATATTCTTTTGAGCATTCTTGAATTTTACTTTACAAAGAAGTATCATGTTGACAATTTGGACATTATTAGTTCCTAGATAAACTAATTCTTGAACTTGTTTTATTGAATTCATATATCATTGTCATCATCCTCGTGTTTATATTTTTGAAAGTCATCCGTGGCCTGTAGTGTATAGATGGACTTGGTATGATTATGACCAGGGATTATTCGGTATAATCATTACCGTAATGTTACAAATGATGTGGTAAAAGTCCTTATTGTCCCGTCGTGCATTGATGGACAGTTGTTGGCATGATCATGACCATTGATGAATACACGAATATCCTTGGCCCATAGTGCATGGATAATTTGTGGTCGTGATACTAATGAATATTCTTGGCCGTAGTGCAGGGATGATGTGAATTATTTATTAAGCTGAGTCTCAGCGATAAAAGTGATGAAAAACCTTTTTAAATCATAAAAGATAGTAGATTTTATTCTCTACTTGACTCTTTTAATGGATTGCTTATTCCGCTGCAGTTAAGCTTGATGTCTATTGTATTTTATCAGTTTAACATTGTTGAAGGCTAATGATAATTTATCTTGCATTATCTTAGTCATTTAGTCATAATATTTCTTACTGGGCTAGTTGAGCTCACCCTTTCTTACACTATTCTCTTCAGGAAATGAGAACGTAGCAGGGACTAGTCGGGGAACAGAGTGATGGTCCAGAGAATAGGATTAGTAGTCCTCATTATTCTATGAAATAGTGTGTTAATAAATGTATTGAGGACTTATTTTAAGTGTGGATATTGTCTAGATGACAATATTTGTATTAAAACTCACAGCATATGTTTTATCGTATTTTACACGACTGTTGTATAATTAGTTTGTATTTGTATTCAGTACCATGTATCTAGCGACCCAAGATGGGTGATGTATACCTAATTTGGGGGCGTCACAGTTGGTATCAAAGCTTAGGGATATGATCCCTGGCTAAGATGTGAGATAAGAACTTGGAGGGGAGAGACGAGGAATTCCTTCGCTAGTATGACCTACCTAAGTTTATTTGTTATTTAATTGGTTGGTCGGAGTATAGGGATAATATGTGATATGTTAATGAACCCTTGTTTTGTGGCAGTATTTGAAAATGGCATTCGAGAATGTTGAGAACATCAATGGAGCACAGGAGGCCGTTGAGTCTCCATAGATCAATAATCAGGACAATGTGCATCAGGAAGGCGACAATCCTCAGGGAAACAACAACACTGACCAAATGATGAACGATGGAATGTTCTGAGGCTTCATGCAATTCATGCAACATCAGGCGAGAATGGCTCCTGTCCAAAATGCAGGTGGAAACACTGGCAACTCTCGGATGGTCACCGCCAAATAGTTCAAAGAGCTGGGACCACCAGAGTTTTTTGGAGAGCCAAAACCACTTAAGGCGGAGACGTGGATAAAGAAAATCAACAAGATATTTGATGTCTTGGGTTGCTCCGAGGAGCAAAAGGTTCCCATTGCCACCTTCATGTTACGCGGGCGGGCGATTCTTGGTGGGAATCATAAAAGCGTACTCAACCTGCCGTAGTGAAGATGTCTTAGGAGAAGTTCCAAGAACTGTTCAATGACAAGTACTTTCTCGAAAGTATTCGTCACGTGAAAGAGGTAGAGTTCATTAAACTGGAGCAAAAAAACATGACCGTGTCGCAGTACGAAGCCAAGTTTACTGAGCTGTCCCGGTTTGCGTCTCATTTGGTTGATAATGAGGAGAGAATGACGCGAATGTTTCTAAGAGGTTTGAAACCCGAGATATGTCAATATCTTATCTCTCATAAACTGTGTTTGTATTCAGATGTTATTAATAGGGCTCAGTTATTGGAGCGTGATAATGAGTCAACCCAACCAAAAGAGAGCAGCCGGCAAAATGATAATACCAGTGAGAGCAATCATCGAAGCGGTGACAACAAGCGTGGAGGGAATCAACAGGTCAGAAATGGTAACCACTTCGGTGGTAATCAGGGCCAAAACAATAAAAATGGACATTTCAAAAAGTGGAAATTCAACAATGAAGGAAAGACGTCAGCACCAGCACCCGTTGTTAAGGAAGGAGAACGACCACCTATCATATGTTTCAAATGAGGAGTGGAGGGACATATCAGTCCAAACTGCGTGATGCCATCCAAAGCATGTTATAATTATGGAAGAGAAGGTCACCTAGCCTAATCTTGTCGTTCACCGAAGACAAGTTCAGCTACGATGGAGGCACCAAAGGCCGTCCCAGAAAAGTCAAAACCGGTAGTGCAAGGGAGAGCGTTTGTCGTGACCTCCCGAAAGCAAGGAACCCGAATGAGGTCATCACGGGTAAGCTTATCATAAACTCTAGCGAAGTTTATACCTTATTTGATACCGGTTTCTACCCATTCTTTTATTTCTCCTACTTACGCTCAACGTTTAAAATTGACTACGGAGAAATTGGACTTTGACTTAGCTGTTGAAAATCCGTTGGGAGAAACCTTCATTACATCCATTGTTTATAAGTCTTGTTTGGTTCAAATCGGTACCCTCACATTACCTGTCGATCTTATTTCATTGAAAATACTTGCATTTGACGTAATTCTATGGATTGATTGGTTAACTACTCATCATGCAAAAATTGATTATTTTCGTAAGGTTGTTAGCTTTCATATTCCTAACCAACCTATTATGCGAATTCAAGAAACTAAACCATTAAAATCAATAACTCTCATCTCAAGCCATAAAGCTATTCGTTTATTGAAAAATGGATGTCAATCTTTCATAGCTCATGTCACGGATCTAAACAAAAATACGTCAGTTTTGAATGATATTTCTATTGTTAATGAATTTCCTGACGTATTCCCTGAAGAACTTTCTGGCCTACCCCCAGAGCGTGAAATTGAATTTTGTATCGACCTTGAACTTAGTAAAAAACCTATTTCCAAAGCCCCATATCGAATGGCTCCTTTTAAACTTTAGGAGTTAAAGACCCAACTGTAGGAATTTTTTGACATCGCTTTCATTCATCCTAGTACGTCTCTTTGGGGTGCTCCTGTTCTATTCGTGAAAAAGAAAGATGGGAATATGCAACTTTGTACTGATTATCTGGAGTTGAACCATGTCACCATCAAAAATAGATATTCGTTGCCATGTATTGATGACCTGTTTGACCAGTTGCAAGGCGCCAAATTCTTTTCAAAGATTGATCTTCATTATGGATATCACCAATTGAAGATTAGAACCGATGACATTCCAAAGACGGCTTTCAGAACTCGGTACGGGCATTATGAATTCCTAGTCATGTCTTTTGGATTAACTAATGCTCCTGCTGCCTTTATGGATATGATGAACCGAGTATTTAAGGAATATTTGGATAACTTTGTGGTCATCTTTATTGATGACATCCTCATATATTCCAAAAGCCGTTAAGAGCATGAGCAACACTTGAGGCTGATATTCCAAAAGCTTCGTGAATATAAGCCTTATGCCAAGTTGAAGAAATGCGAGTTCTGGCTTAAGGAAGTAGCATTCCTTGGGCACGTAGTATCAAGTCATAGAATATCTGTTGACCCAGCAAAGATTGAAGCTATTCAAAGCTGGGAGCAACCTAAATCAGTGACCGAAGTACGTAGCTTTCTCGACTTAGCTGGTTATTATCGGAGATTCGTAGAAGGGTTTTCTTGAATCGCTACTCCATCAACTCAGATGACTCGAAAAGATACAAAATTTTGTTGGAATGAAAAATATGAGAAGAGTTTTCAAGAACTCAAGAGGAGACTCATTTCAGCACCTGTTTTGACAATACCATCTGACTCGGAGGGATTTGTCTTCTATAGTGATGCTTCGGGCAAAGGGTTAGGATGTGTTCTTATGCATCATAGGAAAGTCATAGCCTATGCCTTACGACAACTCAAAGAATATGAGAGGAATTATCCTACTCATGATCTAGAGTTGGCAGCAGACGTTTTTGCACTAAAGATTTGGAGGCATTACTTGTATGGGGAGAAAGTGGAGATCTTTACGGATCATAAAAGCCTCAAATATTTCTTCACTCAAAAGGAACTCAACATGCGACAACGACGTTGGCTTGAACTGTTGAAAGATTATGATCATACCATCCAATACCATCCTGGAAAAGCGAATGTGGTAGCTAACGCATTGAGTAGAAGATCATATCTTGAATGCAGTAGTGCGATATTATCAACGCAAAGGCCCATTTTGTATGACTTGCAAAGGATGGAGATAGAGATAAAGACTCCAGGGACCCAAGTGATGATGGCGAATAGAGGAGTGGAACCGACATTAATCGATAAAGTTAAAGTTGCTCAAGCTACAGACCTAGAGCTGATGCATATGAGGAAGAAAGTTTAAGAAGGTGCTATGCTAGAAGCAAGAATCGACGAAGAAGGAATACTTCGAGTCAACTCCAGACTTTGTGTTCCTAATGACCTTGAGTTAAAGTATAAAATCATGATGGAGGCGCACAACACACCATTTTCAATCCATTCTGGGAGTACCAGTATGTATCGCAATCTTCGTCATACATTTTGGTGGAGCAATATGAAGAGAGAGATAGCACTGTTTATCTCAAGGTGTCTAACTTGTCAACGAGTCAAGGAGGAGCATCAAGTGCCAAAAGGTCCATTGTAACCACTTGAAATTCCAAAATGGAAGTGGGAGCACATTACCATGGATTTCGTTACTGGTCTTCCCAAGGTTTCTCAAGGCATAGATGCTATTTGGGTCATTGTTGATAGATTGACCAAGTCTGCTCATTTCTTACTAATACGAGAAACTTATATACTTGAACATCTTACTATTATGTACATAAACGAGATTATAAGATTGCATGGTATGCCAGTATCCATAGTTTCTGATTGAGACCCAAGATTCACTTCAAAATTTTGGGTTAGTTTGCAAAAAGCTATGGGCACGGATTTACGATTTAGTTCGGCATATCATCCTCAGACGGACGGACAATCAGAGAGGACTATTCAAACTCTGGAAGATTTATTAAGACTCTGTGTCCTTGACTTTAAAGGAAGTTGGGAAAAGTTCTTATCATTAGTGGAGTTTTCCTACAACAACAGTTATCAAACAAGTATTGGCATGGCTCCATTTGAGGCGTTGTATGGGAGAAAGTTTTGTTCTCTAGTATGTTGGGATGAGGTGGGTGAAGCAACGTTGTTGGGACAGGAGTTGGTACGTATGACTACGGAAAAGATTCAAACGATCCGACAATGTATAAAAACCTCACAAGATCGACAAAAGAGTTATGTTGATCTTCATCGAAAGGATGTGGAATTCGATATTGGAGATCATGTGTTGTTACGTGTTGCTCCATGGAAAGGAGTTACGAGATTCAGAAAGAGAGGAAAGCTCAATCCTCAATTCATTGGCCCATTTTTAATCCTCAATCGAGTAGGAACTATGGCGTATAGACTCGCTTTACCGCTATGTATATCTCGTGTTCATAACATTTTTCATATATCTATGTTACGTAAATATGTGAAAGACTCGAACCACATTATGGAGTTAGAACCAGACGAAATAGCGGAAGATTTAACGTATGAGGAGGTTCCTGTTAAAATCTTGGATAAGAAGGAGCATATTCTACGCTCCAAGGTTATACCTCAAGTTAAAGTTTTGTGGAGGAACCACGATGTTGAGGAAATGACCTGGGAGTTAGAATCTGAAATGAAATAAAGGAATCCTTACCTCTTTGATATACCAGGTATGTACCCTAATTTCGAGGGCAAAATTTCATAAGAAGGGGAGGTTGTAAGACCCCAAATTTTATGAATAAAGATGATTTTTTTCTATGAATATTATTTTTGAATATTATGGAATGAATTTGATATAATGTTATAATTGTGGGTAATATTTATAAATTTTACAAAGTATGCAAGTTGTTATATAATATTCGATTGGTCGGGGAATATTCGTTTTAGCAGGGAATATTAAATACAACCAACACAATCATTGGTGGACCCCGTAATGGAATTATTGTCGGATTGAGAAAACGACAAAATTTTTTTTAAAAATAATGGCCGAGGTGTTACTATTTAAAAATGTTGAACTACCAGGTAGTAAAGTAAAAGTGCACATCTACTGTGGTTGCATAGTAGCACACGGTATTGATTATTGATGCTTACGTGAGAAGTGACTCAGTTATACTCAATTATTGCTACTTCATATCCCTCATATTATTGATTCGATTATTATCATAGTATCATCTGCATTATATGTTATATTATTAAATCAATAATTGAGACGACAAGTTATTCATATTATTAAATTGCAATATTTACAATGTCTAGAAGTTCAGTTAAGGAGAGATTTGGTCACCTAATTGCGCGTCAGTAGGGAGAAATCCTTATTGGAAAGCCCCCTCTTTCCTGGGAACAACCTGGTTGTTAAATATTATGAGTTATAATATTAATGATGAATAAGTTCGTGTTAATTAATAATGAATTTGATAGTTTCATTGTGTTGGGATTATTTGTGTTAGTAGAAATCGACATTTATTTTTATGATAATTGATGTTTGGAGGTTATATTGTTCGAACGGGTATTCGGGACACTTTTTGTGTCAGAGTACTATTCACGAGTTACTATTCACGAGTTACTATTCAAGAGTTATTATTCACGAGTTACTATTCACAAGTTACTATTTACGGGATACTATTCACCTGAACAATATATTTCTTTTCGGTCCAAATTATTTTTGGGTACAATATTATTCCATGAGGAGATCTGCTAATTTTTCAGACTGTTGGTTGAATTTATAATAGTAAATCAATATGGATCGCTCATTTAAAGTTTTAATAGTGAATCAGTATGGACCGTTGCTTTAAGTTTTAATAGTAAATCAATATGGACCTTCTGTTTAAAAGTAAATCAATCTAGACCGTTTATGAATTAGTTACTATTCAATCCATTCTTCTATAAATAAAATCTCATTCCTTCATTATTTCTTACGAATTCACTGAAACTCTATAGAGAGAAATTATAGAGAGAAAGAAGAAGAGTTTTCTGCTACTTCACTACTTCGATATCTAGTTTTCTTTATACAGTAAGGGTATTATTTCTTTTGTATTCATGAAGAGAACTTACATTTATTCCATTTTTTATTATTACATTGGAATAACTTTTGTATACACTGGCTACCCTATACTTGGTGAAATTCTTACATTATTTCATTCTTTATTATTACGTTGGGAATATCCTTTTGTATCTGCTTTTACCTACTTGGATTCGCCTTTATTATTATTCTTTATTATTACATTTGGAATATCACATGCATGCGTTTTATGCGGACTGGTTCCCTCTTTCTTATTACATTTGGAATATCACGTCTGCATGCATTTTTACGTTGGACTGGTTCCGTCTTTATTATTACATTGGTATATCACATGCATGCGTTTTTACGGACTTTAGAATTTTTTATTTATTATTCTATTGGAATAACTTTTTTGTGTGTGGTCTATCACATGCTTGGTGATTTCTTTTGTTATTCCATTCTTTATTATACTCGGTTGGTTAAAGTTTTGACTTACATACTCCATGAAATTAGTGGAATATCCTTGATATTTGCGCTTCATTCAGTATCTTTTCATGGAAATATTCTTCTGAGCATTCTTGAATTTTACTCTACAAAGAAGTATCATGTTGACAATTTGGACGTTATTAGTTCCTGGATAAACTAATTCTTGAACTTGTTTTATTGAATTCATATATCATTGTCATCATCCTCATGTTTATATTTTTGAAAGTCATCTGTGGCCTGTAGTGCATAGATGGACTTGGTATGATTATGACCAAGGATTATTCGGTATAATCATGACTGTAATGTTACAAATGATGTGGTAAAAGTCCTCATTGGCCCGTAGTGCATTGATCGAAAGTTGTTGGCATGATCATGACCATTGATGAATACACGAATATCCTTGGCCCGTTGTGCATGGATAATTTGTGGTCGTGATACTAATGAATATCATTGGTCGTAGTGCAGGGATGATGTGGATTATTTATTAAAATTTGAGTATCGTGATAAAAGTGATGAAAAAAAACTTTTTAAATCATAAAAGATAGTAGATTTTATTCTCTACTTGACTCTTTTAATGGATTGCTTATTCCGCTGCAGTTAAACTTGATGTCTATTGTATTTTATCAGTTTAACATTGTTGAAGGCTAATGATAATTTATCCTGCATTATCTTAGTCATAATATTTCTTCTTTGGGCTAGTTGAGCTCACCTTTCTTTCCTTTGTTCTCTTGAAATGAGAACGTGAGGGCTAGTCGGGGACTAGTGATGGTCGGGGAGGGATAGATGGTCCTCACTATTCTATGAAATAGTGTGTTAATAAATGTATTAAGGACTTATTTTGAGTGTGGATATTGTCTAGATGACAATATTTGTATTAAAACTCATAGCATATGTTTTGTCGTATTTTACACGACTGTTGTATAATTAGTTTGTATTTGTATTCAGTACCATGTATCTGGCGACCCAAGATGGGTGATGTATACCTATTTTGGGGGCGTCACACCATCCCTGGGAGGTACCAAAACAGTAGTTTTGACCAGCTGCTCTTTGATTATAAGGAAGGCTTTTTGACACTCATCATCCCATTTCATGGAGGAGTTCTTCCTTAATAATTTGAAGATAAGCTCACAGGTTGCTGTGAGTTGAGAAATGAACCTGCTAATGAAGTTGATTCTTCCCAAAAATCTTCGTATTTCCTTCTCTATATGAGGAATGGGCATTTCCTTGATGGCCTGGATTTTGGTTGGATCCAGCTCAATCCCTTTGTGGTTGACTAGGAATCCTAGCAACTTGCCTGATTTAACGCCAAAGGCGTACTTGGCTGGATTCAACTTCAAGTTGTACCTACACAACCTATTGAAGATCTTTTTGAGATGGTCTAGGTGGTCTTCCTCCCTTCGGGATTTGATAATGATGTCATCCACGTAGATCTCTATCTCTTTGTGCATTAGGTTATGGAAAAGAGCCATCATAGCTCGCTAATAGGTTGCTCCGGCATTGATGAGGCCTAATGACAACCGTCTATAGCAAAAGGTTCCCCTAGGTGTGATGAAAGCAGTTTTCTCACGATCCTCCTCAAAAACCATGATTTGAAGGTACCCCGCGAAACAATCAGCAAAGGAGTATATGCCGTATTGAGCAGTATTGTCAATGAGAATGTGGATAAATGGCACAGGAAGTCATCTTTGAGGCAAACTTTATTCAGATCCCGGTAATCCAAGCAGACTCGCACCTTTCCTCCTGATGTAGGTAAGGGGACTATGTTAGATAGCCATTCAGGGTATGTAGACCCCGAATTTTATGAAATAAAAGTATTCAATTTTTCTATTTTGGTGAATAGTTAAATTGATAAAAGTTTAAAGTTAAGGGTGACATTTGAAAATTTTCCAAAGTAAGCAAGTTGTCATAAAATAATCGGTGGTAAAATACGCGTGGTTGCATAGTAGCACACGGTATTGATTATTAATGCTTACGTGAGAAGTCACTCAGTTTGATTCTATTATTGTCGATATTTTATATATTATTAAATCAATAATTGAGATAACAAAGTTATTAATATTATTATTTGCAATATTAACGATGTCTAGAAGTTCTGCCAATGAGAGGTTAGGTCACCTAATTGCGCGCCAATAGGGAGAAATCCTTATTGGAAAGCCCCCTCTTTCCTGGGAACGACCTAGTAGATTAATAGTGTGAATTATAATAATGATGATGAAGTTTTGTTTTATTAGTATTATTAATGTAATAAAACAGAAAAGTTTTTTATATAAAATAGAATACTTTTATAAAGTTATTCGTTTTATTATACTATAAATAGAATATATTATATTCTATTATGCATAGTGTTTTGCATAGTAAAATCTTTTATATAAAAAATGTAATACTTTTATAAAGTTATTTATTTTATTAGACAATAATTATAATATATTATATTTTATTATGCATAGTGTTTGCAGATAGTAAAATCTTTTTATATAAAAAATGTAATACTTTTATAAAGTTATTCGCTTTATTAGATTATAAATAGAATATATTATATTTTATTTAAAAGATTTTGTTTTATTAGAATATTTTATAGTAAACCAATCTGGATCGTCCGTTTAAAAGTAAATCAATCTGGACCGTTCATGAATTAGTTACTATTCAGTCCATTCTTCTATAAATAGAAGAGCATTCCTTCATTATTTCTTACGAATTCACTGAAACTCTAGAGAGAGAAACTATAGAGAGAAAGAAGAAAAGTATTATACTACTTCACTACTCCTATATCAAGTTTATTCTAAGATAAGGGATATTATTTGTTGTACTTGTAAGGGGTATTATTTCTTTCGTATTCATGAAGAGAACTTCTGTTATTCCATTCTTTATTATTACTGTTGGAATAACTCAGTATATCTGACTACTCTATACATGGTGAAATTCTTCTATTATTCTATTCCTTATTATTATGTTGGAATAACCTCATAAGCAATCGCATACATGGTAAAATTCTTCTATTATTCCATTCTTTATTATTCTGTCGGAATATCTTGTCTGTGCGTTTACGCATAACCTGGTTCCATTATTTATTATTCTGGCTGGAATATCCCATAAGTAATTACGCCCGACTCGGTTCCGTTCTTTATTATTCTGCTGAGAATAACCTATATATGCGATCTCGTCGCATGCATGGTAAATTTTTCATTATTCCATTCTTTATTATTCTCATTGGAATAACTCGCCTACATGTGGATTACCACACATGCATGGTGAATGATCCTTTGTATTCATTCCTTATTAAATTGTGGAAATGATCTGCTTACGTTGATTATGATGAAAGTCATAATAAAAGCATTGAATTCTTGAAAATCATGGGTATATGTAGTATTAGTAAGTGTTATGATAAGTTATGTTGGTTATTATGTGAAAACATGAAAGTTTCTTAGAAATCACAAAGGGTTGAAAATTAGATTTTGGTGAAAATGGAATATGAAATTCAATTGACCATATCTCCTATTATATTTCGAATTTTTGAGTGTGGTCAAGTTCTAGAGTTAGATCTATGAGTTTTCTAAAAAGGCTACTGCCCAGAAGTTTAAAAGGTCTGTTTCGGCCACTTAATTTGTGAGAAAAATTTCGGCCCTTTGGGACATGAAAATATATGGTATAAAGTATCTCCTGTCCAAAAATGAGCTCATTCCGACTTAAAATGAGCAAGTTATGACAATTTCAATATTTAGGTTTTTCCGACGAAAAACGCTATAACCGGAGTTCTATAACTCCGATGACCATGAAATTTAAACTGGAAAATCACGTTAACATGTGTAATATCCTGCCAAGATTTGGGAATTTCTGGAGTTAAACTTGAGGTAGTTAATTTCTTAAGGAATTAATTAGAAATTGATTTATGAAAAATAGTAAATGAATTTTAAAAATTCCAAGAAAAATATATGTTCAATATGGGACTATATTCTGCTAAATCACAGAAAAGAAATATTTTTGGGACTGATTTGGTATTTTTCATGAAAAATGCACTAGTTATGAGTAT
This sequence comes from Panax quinquefolius, assembly GCA_020205615.1. Classification (NCBI taxonomy): domain Eukaryota; kingdom Viridiplantae; phylum Streptophyta; class Magnoliopsida; order Apiales; family Araliaceae; genus Panax; species Panax quinquefolius. Next base: position 123,733 of record JAINUW010000477.1, on the reverse strand, counting down.
ATGAGTTAAATATGTTATGTGAAGTTGAAAATTGGTAAATAGGATTTTATGGCTTGGGAATCCTATATAGGGTATATGCAGATTTTTGATAAGGGATTTGATCATTGGTGATGAAATCTTATGAGTATAGCATTTTAAATGATTAAGTGCATTATTTGGTAAAGTGTAAACAATTAAAATAAATTATTTATAAGTATAAGAAATAGTTAAAATATTGTTATAATATTAATGATATTAGATTATGAGATTATTAAGTGATTGATAACATTGGGATATTCTTGAACCCTAGATAATTTATATTATAAATGTTTAATATTTATCCTTTATCTCATGTGATTGATTCTTTATATCGTTGTTATGATCCTCATGCTTGTATTGTGTTGAAAGTCATCTGTGACTTACGTGCATAGATGGACTTGGTATAATTATGACCAGGGATTATTCGGTATAATCATGACCGTAATGTTACAAATGATATGGTAAAAGTCATCTTTGGCCCGTAGTGCATTGATGGACTCGTTAACTGTTAGTGGAGCTATATTATGCCATGAGAATGTTGATGTATATATATGAAATGCATAGGAGATATGTATGAAATGTGAAAGTTGATCTTTGATGATATACTTGTGATGAAAATCTCTATGCCTGTTATGTGTGAGGTAACATGCGTAGTAAATATTAATTGATTATGAATGCATGTACTGAGTATGTTATTATATGCTATGTGCTGCATGAAAACTATTAGAATTGTTGGGCTGTCGAGCTCACCCTTGCAAATAACCACTTTTACAGGTTAAGGACTCACGGTAAAGATTACGTGCTACTTGATTGATAAAGTTCAATAGTATCAAAGGAGATTGATTCATTTGTTTAAATATATACTCTTAAACCATGTTTAGGTTCTAGGAATTGTACATGATAGTAATTTATAATGTGTAATACATGTTAAGTTGTACTATGTGATACATAAAGGAGTTCAAATTGAGATGTAAAGATTTATACAGTAATTCAAATAGAATGAGTCATAACATAATTTGATTCAAGGATATGTAATTGATTCAAGTTAAGATATCAATAAAAGATTTATTTTTAAAGGAGATTGAAAAAGTTTAAATTTTCGCATATTTCTATAACATCGAATATGATGTAAGACAAGAATGGTAAATGACCAAGATATGAAACTTATAAAAGTTTGGGTCATTATACAGATCCTGGAAATGGAACGAATTTATATTCTAAATTGTAATAAGCAAAGTTATATTCATTAAGTTATGAATAAAATATATAGATAGTTTGACGATAGTAGTATCGTGGCGGACTCGATCCGAGGTTTGAAGGGACCCGGATTTGGGGGCGTCACAGGTTTGTATCAAAGTTGTAGGTTATAAACTTTAGGTAAGTGTACCTTAGGCTATAACCTGAGAGAGAGAAAGATAAAGATTAAAATATATAAGCAAAGATTCAAAGAAGAATCTTGAAGTATCTAGAGAATGAGAATTCAGGAGTTTCCCAACTCCGGTAATAAAGATGTTAAGATGATGTCTATAAGATGAATATGACAAAGATAATAAGAATGGACTCAAATGGAGTTTAGTTGATAATGGGAAAGAACCCTAAGGTAAACCGATGATCACGACGTGATCAGAATGAGCTATGAAGTGATAAATAGTCTGTAATGACTAAGTGTGTATAGCTTGATGCTATAAGAGAATGTACTATGAAATGGTACGATATGAACTCATGAGGAGTTGTATATGATGAGATACGAAGAATTCGTATCGAGCAAAGAGCAAGTTAAGTGTGAGATAGAGTTAGGTGGGATTTCAATTGAGGACTCATATCAGCAGCAGAGTTGTTTGATTCCTTGTTATGGGCGGGGAATTGTACTTGGTGTAAAAACCACTTAGTTTCTGGCACTAATAATCATTGAAATGTTTGTGTCGCGCTATTTGCTATATACCTGTCGAGAAGGTGATTATTTTCTCATGTGTATAACAGATAGATAGGTTATAGTTAGATAATATAAGGTTAAGTTGCGAGTTCTTAAAACTCATACTTACGGTACATTTGTGACTCATAATTATATGAAATGTTTTTGAACCCCTCTGCGAATGGATGCCTATGGTCTGACTAGGGTAAGTTCCTAAACTCATATGATTATGGCAAGTTCCTGGATTTCCAAAGTGTGGTAAGTTTGATGAACTATATCAGGTATATGTATGTTATAAAATTAGAAATTTTGGTATAGTGGGCAATGATGGTGTCGAAGATTGGTAGAATGAAGCGATGTAGTAAAGATTGAAATTGATGGAGAAACATAGATTTTCTAAATCTTCTAGCCATGCTAGATTTTCAAAATTTATTGACTTCATGCTGATGTTTGCACTTCTGTTTTCTTGAAAAACATTGGATCATGTGATTGAACCAATGATGTTTTAAAAATAGTACAGTTATTCTTATGTCTATGCTAATTGTTTCGGCTAAGACAAAATGATCTGAAATTTTTCAAAATGTATTTCTGACCATTTACATCATTTGATATGGTGTAGAAATGGTAAACGATGGAGTCATCAATGCAGTTAAACCAAGTGTTGGTTGTGATCGAAAGATCGTCAGCCCACTATGGTATGATGTAATATGACAAAGTCACATAATGGCGAATTCCACAACGTACTACTAATCTGGTACGGTATCATGACGTCATAAAAGAATTTTTAGTTTTCTTTTAAATTATGAAGAAGGTCAATTAAGTTGGCCAAATTATTTCGATTGATATCCGAATTGTTGATAAAAGTCTAAGCTATTTGATTCGGCTAGACGGCTGTTGAAAAATATTGTTGAAATTCAAGTGTTCTTGAGTATTTATGTTAAACTAGATTGTTCTGGTGAGGATTCAGATGTGGAAAAACTGAGGTGAACAACCCTATAAGGGGATATGTTTTTGGGGACAATGGTTCCGAGCATAACGCATGTAGTCATTACAAAAACTACGTTGCGGCCCAACGTAGTGGTACAATAGGCTGGCCACCTAGTGTACGTGTGGAGGGTGTTTTCAATCTTTGTGATTGATAAACACTCTGGTTTGTAGTGTGAAGGATTGTGATGAAGCACTAGTTCATGGTCTTGTGACCCCTCAGTATAAATTGGAATTTGAGTTATTCATACTACTTCCCGATTATTGAGAAATCGTGGAAGATTCTTAATCTTCTGAATGATGAAAGCAGTAAGTAGAATGTTCCTTAGAAAGGAGAATGTGGTAGAATGCAAGTGAGCAAGTTATAATAAAACTTCCGAAAAGAGAATGGATAAAATTATTCAAAAGAATATGTAATGTTCAGAATATCATCGAGTAGAGGAGGTTTCGGTGATTCCGAGGATGGAATCCTTATAAGGGGGAGAGGATGTAAGAATCCGAATTTTCAAAAATATTAAAATAAGAATTGAGTAAATAAAATTCTTAAAGCATTAGATGGGTTCGAACAAGAATATATAAATGTGTTATGAAGTATGTGGTATTGTGTTATATAGAGTAATATGAGCTACGTAATAAGTGATGTTGTGTTTAATAAATATATATCATTATTATATATTTGTTATAAATTGTAGAGATGAATTAGTAAAGTAGATGGATAAGATTTATCTATCGACATTAAATAATTTATAGAATTATTTTATAATAGTAAGTTGGTGACAATGAATATCTTTGATAATCACCAAGCATTTATAGAATTATCCCGTAATGGAGTTTAGTTCATGACTGAACCAAAAGCCATTATGGGATCAAAGCAATGCATGGAAAATAAATAAGCAATTGAAAGAGAGTAAATAGAATTGATTAAACCCAATTGCTGATTACAATCCCAACGAAACGTTCAAATCCTCACTAATATCCAGCAACATAAAAGTAGTTCATCCACAGTGATTGAAATCCAAAGTAAAAGTAGAAAATAATGAGTCTAAGCTTGGTTCCTCAATGGAAATCTCTCAAAGTGTAAACCCTAGTTCTCTTCTGAAAAACAAGTAAAAATGAATGATAGATACGTCTGGTACCAACCAGAATAGTTTTAACCAACTCCAACTCTTACAATTTAAAAATTAGAATAAAATTAATTAGCAGCTGCAGATGTCACGCGCGGGCGCGTGAGTTCCCTTTGTATTCATCGTGCGGGTGCGCGTGTGTAAAGTAGGCTCATCCGAAATTGCTTGTGCGGCACGCGTGTTGAAGTTTCAGATAAGCTGCTGCCAATGCGCCGCTTCCTCGATTTGAATTCTCGTGTTCTCACTGCTGCTTACGCTTCGTGTCATACATCTGCTATCGATGCTTTAACATGCAAATTTTTCTCTTTTGTTCACCACTGCTTAGCTCTTTTGTTCACTAGATCCTCATGTTGTGCCTTCATTGATCACATGCCATCTACCAATGTCGAGCTCATGCCATTTCCTGCACTTTTGCACCAAAGGAGTTCTCAGTACATGCAATGCAAAATATTATGGAATGCAACTAAAAACACACTAAAATGTACTTGAGATGGGCATAGTTCTCGTGAATTGATATCCAATAAGTAGGTATAATACCCACTTATCAAATACCCCCAAACTTGAACTATTGCTTGCCCTCAAGCAATGCATACTATATAAAACACTGAAAATGCAACTACATGCTATGCAACTAAATCATGATGCAAACTAGTCTCACAGTGTTCCAGCTATAACAGAATTTCACTCCAAAATGCCTCAACGAATTATCCAGATTTTAGAATACAAATTCAAACCAAACTATATGCATAATATCACACACTCAGATAATTCATATATGCTATAAAGATGTTGTGTGTGTGTGTGTGTTATGTTCACCAAAACTTGATTTAAGCAAAGAATACACATGATAAATTGCTCAAAATAGAAAATTACAGTCTAAATCAAGACTCATGTATACTTATTCAACAAAGACTGTTCCAACATATCAAAACAAACTAAGGTTCAACAATGGGCTTAACTTCTTTATTTCTACTCATGAGGGCGATTTTTGCTCTTTCCCACGGTGTTTATTGCTATTTTTCTTTTCTTATTCTTTTTCTCTTTTTTTTTCACATGACTGTGCAATGCCTCATTCCATTAGGCAAACACTACTACCCCTTAGCGAGCTTTCAACCAACGACTCCTATACCATGAAAGACCTTAGGGAGCTAGGTGTTAAGACACCCCTACGGGCGTACTTACTCAAGAAGCAAGGGCCCCGAAATAAGACTAGCCACGTTATTGCTAAATTTTTTTTATATATAGCATACCCAAGTTTTCGCAAAGTTTGATTATCAATGTTTTGTACAGTCTAAGTCCATTTTCCACATAATTCTCTTTTTACAACTACATTTTCTATCGAGCAATGCAACACATAATTCTTATACCTACAAGCAATTGTGAACATGGCAGTGCAAACCGAAAGCATCTAAATAGCATCATGAATTACATTATGTAAAACATTATATCTAAGCTCATGTTATCCAACATATTCAACAATCCTTCAAAATTCACATTTATCATAGGCTAGACAAAATTTCCATAAAGCTAGAATTTGTGAGACATGCACTAAACATAAACTGACACACATAATAATGACTAAACACCTAAATTTTTTTTTTGTAAAACACGTAGATAGACAAACTGCTCATGCAAACACTATATGCAACATAAACATGCAAAATTTAAACTAATCATGCAAAAACTATTTGCAACTACACTACTACCCCAATACCCCCAAACTTATAATATTTATTGCCTCAATGAGTGAAGGTATAGGGTTAAAGAAAACTCCCCTAGTGCTCATCTGCACCACCCTCTTCGGGTGGTGAATCCGGTGGTGGATGTGGCACGGCCATCCCGAACTGTGGCCACTCAAGCGTTGTCCCTTGATGTGCAAATGCCTCCGCCAATGACCTCGTGAGACCCGTAAGAAAAGCTGCGAAGTTATCATTGATAAGTGGTATTTATACCTATTTATTGAATACAAATTCACGCGAACTACGCTCATCTCAAATACATTTTATTGTGTTTTAGTTGCATTTTATGATAGTTTGCATTGCATTTACTTAAAACTCCTTTTTATGAATAAGTGCAGGAATCGACCTAATTTAGTGGTATTAGAGGGCATGAGGCTAATGGATGCGTGAAGGTAAGGCACAAGCGGGGATATGCATGGCATGAAGGTACAATGGAACAAGGAGATCAAGCATAGAAGAGGATTAAGCATGAATGAACAAGTAGCAGCAACAACAACATGACAGAATCAGAACCAGAACCAGAATCTGCAGATTAGAAGCCGAGCGGCCGCGCGGCAGAATAGCCTTGAGACCGCGCGCCCGCACGAGTACTCGGTTGGAAAGCATGACATTCTACAAGTCTCGCGCCCGCGCGAGGAATATCTCGAGGGCGTCTTGGTACGCTGCGATCTTGAAGTCAGTATTTGTTTTATTTTAATTTTTAATTAAATGAGTTGTAATTGGATTAAAAACGATTCTGACTGGTGTCAGACAAAGAATTGATACTTTTTGTCATATTTTCATCATAGAAACTAGGGTTGACACTGTGAGGGAGATTCCAACGTAGAACGAAGCCAAAACGTCTACTTCTCCAAATCTTCTTGGGATTCTCTATCATGGTGGATTAGTATTTTATTTTGCTGGAATATTATGAGGATTTGAATGTTATCATTGGTTTATATTAAGAAGTTGGGTTTGATCATTCTATCTCTCATCTTTCAATTGTTTGTTTTGTAATCATGTTTAGCATAGATCCCATAATAGCTTTTGGTTCAGCTATGAACTAAACTCCATTATGAGATTCTAACGGATTTTAATATGTAGTTTGGTCGCATGCTGGAACGCTAGGGCTTTTTTGCATATCATATGGGAATTCTATCGTGATTGTTTTACATGTATGAATGCTTGATCACTATTCGTTTCAGTACTTGTATGGAATTGACAATGAACATGCGAGTATTGATTGTAATCATGATAGCATGCGTATATGGGGCTGTTTTATATGGCTTGTGTATTTTGTGAACCAAATAAACATATACTGTTTCACCGTATGAGTTAGAGTAAGGGCTTGTGCTTAAATTCAGTATAATTGCAATTTCACATAGACATATAGTGATATTGGTTGTATTGATGATTACATGGAGTTTATCATCTGTGCATGTTGTGTAAGTAGGTTATAGTGCATTGAAAAATGGCTATAACTCTGTTAGTGCTCTTGACAATTTTCCTATGATATGTGAACACTTCTTGCATGATAGTGGCGATTAGATGAAATATTAAATGAAGTTAGGATCCCATTATTTCCAAATTTGATTTATTCCATTAATATTCTTATTGTAGTTGTTGTTTAAAACTAGTTTAATTCACCACTTTTAGTCGTTAGTTTAAGCATATGAATATAGTGAGTTAATTGATGCATAGTAGTTTAAATTTGACAACTTTCTCTGTGGGATTGATACTCTACTTACTCTGTATTACTTGTTGACACATGTATGCTTGCATGAGTTAGAGCTCTTTTATCAGAACTGAAAAAGAGGCAACAAGTTTTTGGCGCCGTTGTCGGGGAAAGGCTTTGAATTTAAATAATTATCATTAGTTTAAAGCTATATTGTATGACTTTGACAATTCTGATCGTTTCTCATTTCTATTTTTGTTTTATTTGTAATTTCAGGTACTTTTGGTTTTTTATGCACACAAGATCTTCAAATTCTGAATTAACACCAGTGCAGGATAACATTAACGGGAGAGGTTGGAAAGCTAGTGTGCGAAGAAATCTACAAGCTCAGTTAGAAGGAGCTATACCGGATATGGCAGAAGAATAGAGAATTGAGCAAAGAGAAGAACATTCGGCTCTAAGGGACTATTCAATGCCAAACATAAATGGACTACAGTCGAGCATAGTCAGACCGGCGATAGCAGCCAACACTTTTGAGATTAAATCGGGCACTATTCAGATGGTGCGAACTCCTGTTCGATTTGGGGTCTTTGCACAGATGATCCGAAAGAACACTTATTGAGCTTCATAGAGATTTGTGATACATTCCGATATAACGGTGTGACGGAGGATGCCATTAGACTATGGCTATTTCCATTTTCATTGAGGGATAAGGCGAGAAGTTGGTTACATTCTTTGCTGTTGGGGTCAATCACTACATTCTTAGCCAAGTTCTTTCCAATGGCTAAGACTGCAAAGATGAGGACAGCTATCTCTCAGTTTGAGTAACAACAAGGCGAGTCCTTATATGAGGCATCGGAGCAATACAAAGAGATGCTAAGGAAGTGTCCGCATCACGGTATGCCAAATTGGATGGTGATCAACTCATTTTACAACGGATTGGGTTGGCAGTCGAGACCGATTGTGGATGCAGCTGCAGGAGGAGCATTATGGGCAAAAAGCTATGGCGAAGCCTATGCACTTATTGAAACTATGGCTGCAAATGATTACCAAAATCCTACATCTCGGATGCCACAGCCCAAGGTGGCAGGTGTGTTGGAGGTAGATGCTATTACACAGTTGTCGACACATATGGCAGCGATGGAAAAGAAGATAGACACGATAGCAGAGAGTAAAATAAAAACAGTTGCCGTCGTTTATGAAATCTGTGCGGGGTCACACTCCACAGATCAATGTGCCATCAGTTCGGAGTCGGTGCAGTATGTGAGCAACTACAGGAAAGACCAAGGTTAATTTTAGAACACATACCACCTCAACAACCGAAATCATCCAAACTTTAGCTGGTCGAATAACCAAGGAAATCAACAAAGTCAGTTTCAGCCGAATCATCAATTTTAGCCACAGCCAGCTCAGCCTCAGTATACATCGAAACCACAGCTTCCACTGGGATTCTCTCAGCAACAACATGACACTCCAACTGCACCTCAGCAGGAAAAGAAATCAGAAATGGAGGAAATGATGTTGAAGTACATGGAAAATACGGAGGTGATGATCAAGAGCCAAGCAGTGGCTATTAAGAATTTAGAGACTCAGATGGGGCAGATGGCGAGCATGCTAAACAACAGGCTCCAAGGTTCCTTGCCAAGTAACACAGAGGCAAATCCAAGAAGAGACAGGAAGGAACAGTGTCAAGCGATCACATTGAGATCTGGGAAAGATTTGCAGGCACTGTAAGTCGTGCGTGATGAGTGAGTTTTATACACATGAATTGGATACATTCGGGCTTAATTTATTGTTATTCTCAAGTCTTTTAGGATGTTTTTATGTGTTTGTGTCTATTCAAGCATGTTTTATATTGTTTTGTAGGATTTGGGACAAAAGTTACTTGGATCGACGTTTGGGGTGGCTAGATTCGCGTTTTCGGCTTGGCATTTACACAGTAGTCACTGCAGAGCTAATTTGACTATAGCTCCAGACATTATTTCGAAAAACTCAAAGAATGAAAGTTGTAGATCTACTTTTTCTCTTTCCGGAACATCTTGAATCATCAAAATCGGATTTTGGACGAAGAAGTTATGGCCATTTTTCCAAAGGACGTCGGAGCAGAAAATGTCAGAACTTGTAACAGCGCCGGGGCGCTATTCTTAGTTCATTTTCCAGCGCCGGGGCGCTATAAGGCAGATTCTCGATCGTGAATGAATAGTCTTTGGGGCCGGGGGAAGAGAGGTAAAAGCGGATTGGATGCGTTTTGGGCGAATTTTGACACCTTTTTGACTCCAAATTGGATTGGGTTTATTCCTAAACTAAAAATTGGACTTGTAACCTATAAATACATGATGTAAGGCATAAAATAAAAGGGGATTACATAGTTTAGCCTAGATTAAACACTCCTTTAGATTAGAACATAACCCTAGTTCTTATTAGTTTTAGAGATTGAAGCAACTTGGAGACCATTGAAGATCAAGAGCAAGAGCAAGAGGGGAGCATCAGATTTGCTGACAACAGATTATATTATCTTCTCTCATCTTACTTTTATCTTTTAATGTCTATTCAATTGTGGATTCTTGGTTTTAATTCATTAATTATGAACTAATTCTTTTTATTAAGATTCCAATAGAACCTTTTATGATTATGAATTGATTATTTAATTTATTCCAATTATTTATGTTGAAGTGAATTGTTCATCTTGTTTTGAGCTTATTGATTAATTATCTGATCAGTAATTACTGTGTTACCCTAGAAGGAATTGAGAAAGGAATTCTAGGGTTAGAACTGGGCATGATGACATGTGACTTAGTTATTTGCACAGTGAATAAGTAGGTTTGTGAATAGAATGAGAATATCTATTTTCCACATGTAACACATAAGGAATTGGGATTGTAACGAGTTTAATTCAATTGTTTTGCATAGAGATATAGCAAAATTAATCTGGGTTAAATAGAAGGCAATTGATCACTCGAGAGAGGGCATTTGGCATTTGAGAATTCCTGTTAACAATTCAGTAGACATAATAATTGAGATAATTGGATAATTGGTTTATAGTTCATAATTGGGGATATTGGAGTCTTAGCCTTTATTTATTTGAATTCATTTATAAAGTAACCTAGTTATAATTGATTAATTTAGTTTTATTAATTAGAAAAATCACGATTTGAGATTTTTTAAATAAAATTAGTTTGGTTAAGAATTAGTACTTGGTGATTTTTATCAAATAATTCCTCGTGGGAGCGATACTCTACTTTCACTTTATTACTTGTTGACCGTGTATACTTGCACGTATTCATTGATTGCGAAATTGATCAACAGCGCGCCCGCGCCTGACAACACTAAGGAGGTCGCGCGGCCGCACGAGGTAGAGCAGGTGATTATTGATTAAGAAAATCTGGAAAAATCTGAGTCGCAACAGGAAGAAAAAGATAAAACAGGTTCAGAGGAGAAGCTCAAGAGTTCAGTGCCACCAATTCATCGTCAAGTACCGTATCCGCAGAGATTAAACAAGCAGAGGGAGGATAAATAGTTCCGCAAGTTCTTGGAGGTATTCAAAAAGCTGCAGATCAACATACCGTTCGTCGAGGCATTGGAACAAATGCCAAGCTACACAAAGTTTATGAAGGGTATATTGTCAAGGAAGAGAAGACTAGATGAGTTTGAGACGGTAGCCTTGACAGAGGAATGCAGTGCAGTGCTTCAGCAGAAATTACATCCAAAGCTGAAGGATCCGGGAAGCTTCACAATTCCATGCACAATTGGAAAGATGAACTTTAGTAAGTGTTTATGTGATCTTGGGGCAAGCATAAATCTGATGCCATTGTTAGTGTTTAACCAGTTGGGATTGCCGGCTCCAAGGTCGACAAACATATCTTTGCAGCTAGCTGACAGATCCATTACGTATCCACGGGGAATTGTTGAAGATGTGTTAGTAAAGGTGGACAAGTTTATATTTCCAGCTGACTTCATCATCTTAGATTACGAGGAGGACAAGAGTATACCGATCATACTGGGAGGACCATTTTTAGCCACAGAAAGGACTCTGATAGATGTGCAAAAGGGGGAACTCACGATGCGTGTTCATGATCAAGAGGTCACCTTCAATGTCTTCAAGGCCATGAAGTTCCTAACAGATGAAGAGGACTGTTTCTTAGTTGATTGGGTGAATCGGGTTCTAAATGATGAAGTATAGAGTCTAATGGATTATGAACCTTTGAGGAATATCACTGATGAGAACTTAGATTTGGAGGATGTGGAGTTCGACAAATTTGTGCAATATCTGGATACCACTCCACAATTCAAGAGATTTAGACCACCTACAGAGCCATTGATAAAAGCTGGGGAAGCCTCAGTAAAGTTAAAGCCATCTCTTGAGACACCTCTAGAGTTGGAGTTAAAACCACTTCCAGAACATCTCAGGTATGCATTTTTAAGTTCAGATTCGAAATTACCTGTGATTATTGCTTCTACACTAACATCTTGTCAAGAAGAAAAATTGCTACAAGTGCTTCGAGAGTTCAAATCAGCTATTGGATGGACCATAACAGATATCAAAGGGATCAACCCTTCATATTGCATGCACAAGATCCTAATAGAAGATGGTAGCAAGCCTACAGTTGAGCAACAAAGGAGGCTTAATCCGATAATGAAAGAAGTGGTTAAGAAAGAGGTGCCGAAATGGTTAGATGCAGGAATAATTTATTCGATCTCAGACAGCTCATGGGTGAGCCCAGTATAGTGTGTTCCAAAAAAGGGTGGCATGACAGTCGTGACCAATGAGAATAATGAGTTAATTCCAACACAAACAGTAACGGGGTGGAGAGTTTACATGGATTACCACAAGCTAAACAAAGCTACGAGGAAAGATCATTTCCCACTCCTATTCATTGATTAGATGTTGGATAGATTAGCAGGTCATGAGTACTACTGCCTTCTGGACGGATATTCGGGCTATAATCAAATTATGATAGCTCTAGAAGACCAGAAAAAGACTACCTTCACATGCCCGTACGACACTTTTGCTTTCAGGAGGATGTCTTTTGGGTTGTGCAATGCTCCAGCCACATTTCAGAGATCCATGATGGCTATATTTTTAGGCATGGTAGAGCAGAATGTGGATGTATTTATGGATGACTTCTCAGTCTTCGGGGACTCCTTTGATTTATGCCTAGAAAATCTAGTTATGGTTTTGAAGAGGTACGTTGAAAAGAATTTAGTGCTGAACTGGGAAAAATGCAATTTTATGGTCCAAGAAGGAATCATATTGGGACACAAGGTTTCGAAAAAGGGTCTTGAGGTTGATAGGGCAAAGCAGGAGACTATTGAGAACTTGCCACCCCCTACTTCAGTAAAAGGTGTTCGTAGTTTTTTGGGACATGCAGGATTCTACCGTAGATTCATCAAGGAATCCTCCAAAATAACTAAACCACTATGTAGTCTATTAGAGAAGGATGCACAGTTTAGCTTCGATGAAGCCTACATGTCAGCATTTGAGCATTTAAAGAGAAAACTAACTTTAGCACCAGTGACTATTGCACCAGATTGGGCTCTGCCGTTTGAGTTGATGTGTGATGCCATTGATTATGCCGTAGGGGCTATTTTGGGTTAACGGAAGGACAAGATATTTCATGTGATCTATTATGCCAACAAGACCCTCACGGATGCACAATTTAACTACACCACTACAGAGAAAGAGTTATTGGCAGTGGTATACGCCTTTGATAAGTTTCGAGCATATCTGATTGGCACAAAGGTGATAATGTATACAGATCACGCGGTAATTAGATATTTAGTGGCAAAGAAGGATGCAAAACCCCGTTTGATCAGATAGATTTTATTATTGCAGGAATTTAATTTGGAAATCAAGGACAGAAAGGGGACTGAAAACCAAGTGGCGGACCACTTATCTCGACTCGAGAATCCGAAAAGAGAAGTAAACAACAAAGTCATGATCAACGAATCCTTTCCGGATGAACAGTTGTTTGTGGTGAAAGGGGAAGTGCCATGGTTCGCAGACTACACGAATTATCTGGTAAGTAAGATGATACCTTCTGACTTGGTTGGCCATCAAAAGAAGAAATTTCTACATGATGTCAAATGGTATATATGGGATGAGCCTTACTTATTTAAACAATGCTCTGATCAAGTGATAAGAAGGTGTATTCCATATAGCGAGACCGAGGGGATTTTGCAAGAGTGTCATTCTACAGTATATGGAGGTCACTATGGTGGTGAAAGAACAGCAGCTAGAGTACTACAAGCAGGATTCTACTAGCCGATAATTTTCAAGGATGCATACAATTTTGTCCAGCGGTGTGATAGATGTTAGCGAGTGGGGAACATCTCTAAAAGAAATGAAATTCCTTTGAATACGAGCCTCGAAGTAGAAATTTTTTATGTATGGGGGATTGATTTTATGGGACCCTTCGTTTTTTCCTGCGGAAATCTCTACATCTTGCTCGCAGTGGATTATGTCTCGAAATGGGTCGAAGCTGCAGCTCTTCCGACTAGTGATGCCAATGTCATCCTCTAATTTTTACACAAAAGCATCTTCACGAGGTTTGGGACTCCAAGGGCTATCATTAGTGACGAAGGTAGTCATTTCTGCAACAGGCAATTTACAGCCTTGTTGGCTAAGTATGGGGTGAACCATCGCATTGCTACAACTTATCATCAGCAAACGAATGGCCAAGCTGAAGTGTCGAATCGAGAAGTAAAGAGAATCCTAGAAAAAGTTGTGAATCCCACACGAAAAGACTGGTTGTTAAAGTTAGATGATGCAGTATGGGCTTATCGAACATTATACAAAACTCCATTGGGCATGTCACCTTTTCAACTTGTGTATGGAAAAGCCTGTCACCTCCCTATGGAGCTAGAGCATAAGGCATATTGGGCAATACGTAAGCTAAATTTTGATTTGAAAGCTACAGGTGAGAAACGTCTACTACAGCTCAATGAGTTGGATTAATTTAGATTACAGGCATATGAGAATTCGAAGTTGTACAAAGAGAAGGTGAAAAAATGGCATGACCGAAAGATCATAGAGAGGACATTTGAACCGGGATAAAGGGTTTTGCTTTATAATTCCAGACTTAAACTTTTTCCCGAAAAGCTGAAATCGAGATGGTCAGGTCCATTCACAATGAAGACTGTCTTCCCGCATGGGGCAATTGAAATATATGATCAATTTCCGGACAAGCATTTTAAGGTCAATGGACAGCGATTGAAGCATTACTTTGGTGGCGAGGTGGACAGACAAAAAGTCACCGCAATTCTCTCGTCGACATGAGATTCAGAGATAGTCAAGTTAATTGACTATAACTTAGCGCTTGATGGGAGGCAACCCATTCTTTCTATCTCTATTTTCTTTTTATTCATTCAGCAGAGTAGTTAGTTAGATCATCTCTATTTCATGTTTGATAAAGTATATGTTATACATAATTGAGTGTGTAGTTGTATTTGCAGTAAGATGCATTTGAAGTAGGATAGATTTGATTTAGTCCTGCCTGTAGCTCATTAATTCATGCTTTAACAGTGTGTATTCATGTCTCTGTAGGAATTTTCAAGTGCACTCATCACCAATATGCAGTTTGAGAGTAAACAATTTACAGTAATAGTACTTACTTCGCGCGGCCACGCATTCCAGCACCAAAAAGTCAGTAACTTCTCTATCCAAACCATACAAAAATCGTCCCACTCGCCGCTTGCACAAGGTGTTTTACATTGCCGTCATCGCAAGGTAGCGTGTGACACCAAGCATTGAAAATTTTTAAAGTTTAAAAATCAGATTCGTGGTCTACTTAACCTCTCACATGCCATAATATAAAGCGTATTCTTCTATTCTCCCATAATCATAAGACTCCTCAGCCCTCATCATAGCTCATACACACAGCTCTCTCCATTAGCATAAATCTAGGGTTTTTCATGGGGGGTTGTCTTGTAACAAGTTTGGGGGTACTCGCATCTGTAGCAGGGCATCTATATTCTCTACCTATAATATGCTCATGGGTCTAAAAAGAATACGTTCAATCTCCATCTCTTCATCATCAGAATCATCATTTAGTGATCACGACGAGGATATCATGGAACACAGAAAATTTATCAGCTGGGAAGCCCAACATGATTATTATCACCTCGTGACTAAATCGTTTGTGAAGGAACGGGGATTTAAATCTGACAAGAAAGATGGACAACTATGACATATGCTACGAGAAAAAGGCTGGGTTAGCCTGGCCGCAACTCCTATGCCTATTCCCATAGGGGTTGTTCGGGAGTTTTACCCGAATGTGAAGGAGATGGAGATGAAAGGAGGGATAGCGCTGGTTCGAGGAGTACAAGTGGATTTTCACCCCCCAGCTATCAGAGCAGCGTTTGGGATAACTGATACACCACCGACTGTGTGTGTGAATTGGGTCACAGGTGCACATTTGATGACAGACTTGGATGTAGTGGTTTCAGAATTGTGCATCCCAGGAACCAAATGGAATTATAAGGCAGGGACGACCGAGCCAAAATCTTTTCTAGCATCCGCCTTGAATCGTTATGCCCAAGAATGGAATCTTTTATATGTGCCAAATTAATTCTGTCCCCTCATAAGCATGAAGTAACCACTGAGTGGGCTATCATTTTATGGGGCATTATCAAAGGCAATTATATTGACGTCGGCCACCTCATTCATCAGAACATGCTGTGTTATTAGCGGGGGAGCATGAATGGGAGTATTCTGCATGCATCTATGGCAGCCATGCTTTGTACCCAACAAAGAGTACCGTGGCATGCCGAGAAAATGCAGAACCCGAGCCATGACATCACTCCTGCCATAATCGCCAAGTTCAAGGATTGGACGGGTGGTGAACCGCAACCGCGAGGATTGGGCTTTATCATTCAGCCAACTTTCCCCAAGCCATCCCAGCAGCCCCCTCAACAGATGAGGCAGGCCCATCCACCCGAGCACACATTGTTCCTAGCGATCGACAGCTCTGAAGGTTGGAGCGAAAAGTCGACACCATGTATGAAAATTTTGGAACGTTTGCTACGGGACTCACAAGGGCCTTGGCCGAAACCTTCGCGCAGCAAAGAACAATGCTAGAGTGGCCTCAGTTTGGGACCGCAGTGCCGTATCCACCACTAGATTCACCACCCAAGGAGGGTGGTCAAGCCGATCATTAGGGGAGTTTTCTGTACCCTTTACCTTCATTCAATGGGGCATTGAATATTATAAGTTTGGGGGTATTGGGGGTAGTAGTATAGTTTCATTTTGTTTTTGCATGTTTAGTTGAATTATGCATGTTTATAAAAATTTTACAAAATTTTGCTGAAAATTTTTAATTTTTAGTCATGATTGTTTGTGTTAGTATGTTTTAGTTGCATGTCTCACACAAATTCTTGCTTTATAGAAATTATTGCCTAGCCAGTGATGATAGTGAATTGTGAAGGATTCTAGAGTATATTGGATAACATGAACGTAGTTATAAGGTTTTACACGATAAAATTCATGTTGCTGTTTAAATGCTTTCGGTTTGCACAAATGTGTTCACAATCACTTGTAAGTATAAGAGGTATGTGTTGCTTTGCTTGATAGCAAATGTAATTTTAAAAAGAGAAATATGTGGAAAATGATCTTAAGACCGTATAAAACATTGACATGCAAACTTTGGGAAAACATGGGTATGCTATGTATAAAAAAAATGAATAGAAATAATGTGGCTAGTCTTATTTCGGGGCCCTGACTACTTGAGTAAGTATGCCTGAGGGGATTGTCTCTACACCTAGCGCCCTAAGGTCTTTCATGGTCTGGGAGTCATTGGTTGAAAGCTCGCTAAGGGGTAGCAGTGTGCCTAATGGATTAAGACATTGCACAGTCATGTGAAAAAAAGGGAAAAAGAGAAAAGAAAAGAAAAATAGCAATAAACGTCGCGGGAAAGTACATAAATCGCCCTCGTGAGTAGCAATAAAGTAATAAGCCCATTGTTGAACCTTAGTTTGTGTTGATATATTGAAACAGTCTGTGTGGCATGAGTATACATGAGTCTTGATATAGACTATAATTTTCTGTTTGGAGCAATGTAGCATATGTATTCTTTGCTTAGATCAAGTTTTGGTGAACACCATACGCATGCACACAACATCTCTATAGCATATATGAATTATATGAGTGTATGACATTATGCTTATAGTTTGGTTTGAAATTGTATTCTTTGATCTGGATAATTCACTGAGGCAAATTGGACTGGAATTCTGTTATGGCTGGAACTATGTGAGACTAGGTTCCATCATAGATTAGTTGCATAGTATTGTAGCTGCATTTTCATTGTTCATTAGCATGCATTGCTTGAGGGCAAGCAACAGTTCAAGTTTGGGGGTATTTGATAAGTGGTATTTATACCTATTTATTGAATACAAATTCACGCGAACTATGTTCATCTCAAGTACATTTTATTGTGTTTTAGTTGCATTTCATGATAGTTTGCATTGCATTTACTTAAAACTCCTTTTTATGAATAAGTGAAGGAATCGGCCTAATTTGGTGGTATTAGAAGGCACGAGGCTAATGGATGCGTGAAGGTAAGGCACAAGCAGGGATATGCATGGCATGAAGGTACAATAGAACAAGGAGATCAAGTATGGAAGAGGATTAAGCATGAATGAACAAGTAGCAGCAGCAGCAGCATGACATAATCAGAACCAGAACCAGAATCTGCAGATTGCAAGCCGCGCGGCTGCGCGGAAGAATAGCCTTGAGAGCGCGCGCCCGCACGAGTACTCGGTTAGAAAGCATGACATTCTGCAAGTCTCGCGCCATGCCGAGGAACATATCGGAGGGGCACGCCTTGCCATGCTCGTCTTTGGTTGTGTATTTGTTTTATTTTAATTTTTAATTAAATGAGTTGTAATTGGATTAAAAATAATTCTGACCGGTGTCAGACGAAGAATTGATACTTTTTGTTGTATTTTCATCATAGAAACTAGGGTTTACACTGTGAGGGAGATTCCAACGTAGAACGAAGCCAAAACGTCTACTTCTCCAATTCTTCTTGGGATTCTCTATCACGGTGGATTAGTATTTTATTTTGCTGGAATATTATGAGGATTTGAATGTTATCATTGGTTTATATTCAACAATTGGGTTTGATCGTTCTATCTCTCATCTTTTAATTGTTCGATTTATAATCATGTTTAGCATAGATCCCGTAATGGCTTTTGGTTCAGCTATGAACTAAACTCCATTATGGGATTCTAACAGATTTTAATATGTAGTTTGGTTGCATGCTTGAATGCGAGGGCTGTTTTGCATATCATATGGGAATTCTATCGTGATTATTTTACATGTATGAATGTCTGATCACCATTCATTTCAGTACTTGTATGGAATTGACAATGAACATGCGAGTATGGATTGTAATCATGATAGCATGTGAATATTGGGCTGTTTTATATGGCTTTTGTATTTTGTGAACCAGATAGACATATACTGTTTCACCGTATGAGTTAGAGTAAGGGCATGTGCTTAAATTCGGTATAATTATAATTTCACATAAACATATAGTGATTTTGGTTATATTGTTGATTACATGGAGTCTATCATCTGTGGATGTTATGTAAGTAGGTTATAATGCATTGAAAAATGGATATAATTCTGTTAGTGCTCTTGACTATTTTCCTTTGATATGTGAACACTTCTTGCATGATAGTGGCGATTGGATGAAATATTAAATGAAGTTAGGATCCCATTATTTCCAGATTTGATTTATTCCATTAATATTCTTATTGTAGTTGTTGTTTACAATTAGTTTAATTCACCACTTTTAGTCGTTAGTTTAAGCATATGAATATAGTGAGTTAATTGATGCATAGTAGTTTAAATTTGATAACTTTCTCTGTGGGATTGATACTCTATTTACTCTGTATTACTTGTTGACACATGTATGCTTGCATGAGTTAGAGTTCTTTTATTAGAACTGAAAAAGAGGTAACAGTCATACATCGCGTCGACCTTTCGCTCCAACCTTCGGAGCTGTCGATCCCTAGTGGCAGAAGTTGCTTGAGTTGACGGGCCCGCTTCATCTGTCTGAGAGGGCTGCAGTGGTGGCTCCGAGAATGTGGGTTGGATGATAAAACCTTTTCCTCGCGGGTGCGGTGCACCTCCTGCCCAATCCTTGAATTTTGCAATGGTTGCGTGAGTGATATCTTGTCTCGGGTTCTGCATTTGTTCATTGTCCCAATGGCAGCCTTGATGGGCACACATCATAGCTACTACAGACGCGTGTGGAATACTCCCCGTTGTGCTTCCCCGCAGATACTTTAACATATTTTGATGGATGAGATGGCCCACATCAATGTATTTGCCTGTGATTATTCCCCACAGAATGATTGCCCTCTCCGCTGTGATTTCATGCTGGTGAGACAACGGAACAAGCTTGGCACATATGAACAAATTCCACGCCTTTGTATATCGATTCAAGGCTGCAGCTGGGAATATGCGAGGTTGATTCGTGCCGGCCCTATAAGTCCACTTCGTTCGTGGAACGCACAACTCAGTAATGACCATTTTAAAATCCGTTTCTAAATGTGCACCTTTTACCCAATTAGCAGACCCAGTCGGTGGTGTGTCAAGTAGCCTGAAAACTTCTTTGATTACAGGTGGTCGGTAATCTATTTGAAATCCTTGAACCACAGATAGACCACTCATTATGTCCTTAGCATTAGCATAGAATTCTCGGACTAAACTCATCGGAACAGGCATAGGAGTGGCAGTCAATCCAAACCATCCCCTTTCTTGAATCATATTCCATAACTGACCATCTTGCCTCTCAGGTTTTAAACAGCGCTCCTTTACAAACGTCTTTGCCACAATTCTGTAATACTCCATTTGGGCTGCTAGACTCAAAAATTTGGTATGATCTACAACATCCTCCCCGTGACTTCTAGAGGAAGATGATGATGAAGAAGATGAAACAGAGCGAGCTCGCTTAGGACCCATCTGAAATTGATAGAGAAGACTAGGATTTGCTTGATACTGAGTGATAGCCGAAGAGTTGATTACCCCCAAACTGATTTTTGCACAACCCAATCTGAAACCTTAGTTTATATCAGTGTATGTGATTGTGGGTAGGTGATTTTAACGTAGGTAGAACCGTGGGTAGTGGAGCAATTGGTAACGACTTGGAGATGAGAGGTCGTGCATTATGGAGAGAACAAAGGAAAATGCCTCTGTGTGATTTCAAATGATAGAAGAAATTAGTCACAACACCTGTTTTAAAACTTAGAACACTACCCATGGGCGCGGCTTTACAATGGAGACTGGGCGCGGGCGCGTGATTGCCTAATTCTGGACAGAGATGCTTGCAGCGCGGGCGCGCGGCTTAATACTATTATCAATGAGCGGTCGCGCAACCCTGAGTCCTACAATTCCAGTTATAGATTCCAATACAGTACACAATGATTACTTCATTTCAATGCACCTGTATAAATACCAATTAACCATGTCAATACTTGAACTAGTGAATACGCAACAATGACCATCTAATTATCATACTCGCTATACTAGTCTCAACCAAAGTTTAATGCAAATGCAGCTACGCACTCACTTATGCAAAACACAATATTCTATCAAAATTAAGAATGAAAATGAACTAACCAAAACAACCTAATATAAATAAATAAAAAGTAGGGATAGAAATAATGGGTTGCCTCCCATCAAGCGCTAAGTTATAGTCAATTAGCTTGACTGTCTCTGAATCTCATGTTGAAGAAAGAATTGAGGTGACTTTCTTTCTGTCCACCTTACCACCAAAGTAATGCTTCAAACGCTATCCATTCACCTTAAAAGGCTTGTCCGGGAATCTATCATATACATCTATTGCACCATGTGGGAAGACCGCCTTCACTGTAAATGGCCCTGACCATCTTGATTTTAGCTTCCCGGGAAAAAGTTTAAGTCTGGAGTTAAAGAGAAAAACCCTTTGTTTCGGTTCAAATGTTCTCTCTATGATCTTGCGATCATGCCATTTCTTCACCTTCTCCTTGTACAGCATTGAATTCTCATATGCCTGTAGTCTGAATTCATCCAACTCATTGAGTTGGAGTAGGCATTTCTCCCCTATAGCTTTCAAATCAAAATTGAGCTTCCGAATTGCCCAGTATGCCTTATGCTCTAGCTCAATAGG
Source organism: Panax quinquefolius (assembly GCA_020205615.1). NCBI lineage: Eukaryota > Viridiplantae > Streptophyta > Magnoliopsida > Apiales > Araliaceae > Panax > Panax quinquefolius. Next base: position 102,149 of record JAINUW010000477.1, on the reverse strand, counting down.
AAAGTGATGGGCTTTTCCATACACGAGCTGAAAAGGTGACATGCCCAACGGAGTTTTGTATGCAGTCATATATGCCCATACTACATCATCCATCTTTAACGACCAGTCCTTGCTCGTGGGATTCATAACTTTTTTAAGGATTCTTTTGAATTCTCGATTCGACACTTCGGCTTGTCCATTGTGGGTGATAAGTTGTAGCAATGTGATGGTTCACCCCATACTTAGCCAACAAAGTCAGAAACCGCTGCATGCGAAATGACCGCCTTCATCACCGATGATGGCCCTTGAGAGTCACAAACTCGGTGAAGATACTTCGTAAAAACACGAGGACTACTTGGCATCATTTGTTTAAGAGCTGCCACTTCTACCCATTTCGACACATAATCCACTGTGAGCAAGATGTAGATATTTTCGCAAGAAGAAAGAAAAGGGCCCATGAAAGCAATCCCCCACACATCAAAAATTTCTACTTCAAGGATCGTATTCAACGGTATTTAATTTCTTTTTGAGATGTTCCCCACTCTCTGACATCTATCACACCTCTGGACGAAACTATACGCATCCTTAAAAATTGTCGGCCATTAAAATCCTACTTGTAATACTCTAGCCGCTGTTCGCTCTCCACCATAGTGACCCCCATACACCGAAGAATGACAATCCTACAGAATCCCCTCGGTCTCACTATACGGGATACACCTTCTTATCATTTGATCAGCACACTGTTTAAACAAATAAGGCTCATCCCATATATACAAATTGACATCATTCAGAATTTTTTTCTTTTGATGACCAACCAAGTCAGAAGGTATCATCTTACTCACCAAATAGTTCGCGTAGTCTGCAAACCATGGCACTTCCCCTTTCACCACAAACAACTGCTCATCTGGAAAGGATTCATTAATTACAACTTTGTCGTCTGCCTCCCTTTTCGGATTCTCTAGTAGAGATAAATGGTCCGCCACTTGGTTTTCAGTGCCCTTTCTGTCCTTGTTCTCCAAATCAAATTCCTGCAATAATAATATCCACCTGATCAACCGAGGTTTAACATCCTTCTTTGCCACTAAATGTCGAATTGCCGCGTGATCCGTGTACACTATCACCTTTGTGCCAATCAGATATGCTCGAAATTTGTCAAAGGCGTACACCACTGCCAATAACTCTTTCTCTGTGGTGGTGTAGTTCAACTGTGCATCTGTAAAGGTCTTGCTGGCATAATATATCACATGAAACATCTTTTCCTTCCTCTGCCCCAAAACAGCCCCTACGGCATAATCATTGGCATCACACATCAGCTCAAATGGCAAATCCTAATCTAGTGCAGTAATAACTGGTGCTGACGTTAGTTTCCCCTTTAAGTGCTCAAATGCCGACACGCAAGCCTCATCAAAATTAAACTGTGCATCCTTCTCCAATAAACTGCATAGTGGTTTAGTTATCTTGGAGAAGTCCTTGATGAATCTGCGGTAGAACCCTATATGTCCCAGAAAAACTGCAAACACCTTTTACTGAAGTAGGTGGTGGCAAGTTCTCTATAGTTTCCAGCTTAGCCCTATCCACCTCGAGTCCCTTCTTCAAAACTTTGTGTCTCAGTATGAATCCTTCTTGTACCATGAAATGGCACTTTTCCCAGTTCAGCACTAAATTTGTCTCAACACACCTCTTCAAAACCATTATCAAATTTTCAAGGCATAAATCAAACGAGTCCCCGAAGACTGAAAAATCATCCATAAATACCTCCACATTCTATTCCACCATGTTTGAAAAAAATAGCCATCATGCATCTCTGAAAGGTGGCTGGAGCATTGCATAACCCGAAAGACAACCTTCTGAAAGCAAAAGTGTCGTATGGACATGTGAAGGTGGTCTTTTCCTGGTCTTCTGGAGCTATCATAATATGATTGTATCCTGAATAACCATCCAGAAGGCAATAATACTCATGACCTTCCAGTCTATACAACATCTGATCGATAAATGGTAGTGGAAAATAATCTTTCCTCGTAGCTTTGTTGAGCCTGCGGTAGTCCATGCAGACTCTCCACCCCGTTACTGATCGTGTTGTAATTAGCTCATTATTCTCATTAGTGACGACGGTCATACCACCCTTCTTCGGTACACACTGCATTGGGCTCACCCATGAGCTGTCTGAAATCAGATAGATTATGTCTACATCCAGCCATTTCAGTACCTCTTTCTTAACCACTTCTTTCATTATCGGATTAAGCCTTCTTTTCTGCTCCACCAACGGCTTACTATAATCTTCTAACAGGATCTTATGCATGCAAAAAGAATGGTTGATCCCTTTGATATCTGCTATGGTCCATCCAATAGTTGATTTGAACTCTCTAAGCACTCGTAGTAGTTTTTCTTCCTGAAAAGATGTTAGTGCAGAAGAAATAATCACAGGTAGCTTTGAATCTTTATTTAAAAATGCGTGCCTGAGATGATCTGGAAGTGGTTTTAATTCAATTTCTGGAGGTCTCAAGAGATGGCCTCAATTTTACCGATGTCTCTCCAGCTTTTGTCAATGGCTCAACAAGTGTTCTGAATTTTCTGAGTTGTGGAGTGGTATCCAGATATTGCACAAGTTCGTCGAATTCCTCATTCTCTAATTCTAAATTTTCAGCAATGACACTCCTCAATGGTTCTTAATCCACCAGACTCTCAACTTCATCATTTAATACACGGTCCACCAAATCAACTCTGAAACATTCTTCTTCATCTGTTGGGAACTTCATTTCCTTGAAGACATTAAAAGTAACCTCCTGATCATGTACACGCATCGTGAGTTCCCCTTTCTGCACGTCTATCAAAGTCCTTCCTGTGGCTAAGAATGGTCTCCCCAGTATGATTGATATACTTTTATCTTCCTTGTAATCCAAAATGATGAAGTTAGTCAGAAAGATAAATTTGTCCACTTTCACCAATACATCTTCAACAATTCCCCGTGGATACATGATGGATATGTCAGCTAACTGCAAGGAAATATTTGTCGGCCTTGGAGCCGGCAATCCCAACTTGCTGAACAATGACAAGGGCGTCAAAATGATACTTGCCCCAAGATCACATAGACATTTACTGAAGCTTATCTTCCCTATGGTGCATGGAATTGTGAAACTGCCTGGATCTTTCTGCTTTGGAGGTAGTTTACGCTGAAGCACTGCACGGCATTCCTCAGTCAAGGCCACTGTCTCAAACTCGTCTAATCTTCTCTTCCTTGACAATATACCCTTCATGAACTTTGCATAACTTGGCATCTGTTTCAATGCCTCAGCGAAAGGTATGTTGATCTGCAGCTTTTTAAAGACCTCCAAGAACTTGTTGAACTGCTTATCTTCCCTCTGCTTATTCAATCTCTGTGGATATAGAACCGGAGGGTGAACTAGTGGTACTGTACTCTTAGGCTTCTCATCTGAACCTGATTTCTCCTTCTCTACTCACTGCAACTCAAAATCCTTAGAATTTTCTTTCTTCTCAGTCAACTGCTCTGCATCGCGCGACCGCGCATCATCCCCTTGAAAACCAGGCGCGCACTACTATAAAACAGTAAATAGATAACGCGGAAAAAACATTGTGGTTTCAGTCAGAAAAACATCTTGGTTAAGGGTGTCATCTATTTGACACCCTTACACAACGTTTTTAAAACGTTGTAGTTAAGCACAATACACAACGTTTTTTAGGAAAAAAACATTGTAGATTTATTTTCCAAAAATTAGCAGATGCTTAAAAACGTTGTAGAATGTATGATTCCACAACGTTTTTTGGATAAAAAGTTGTTTAGTATAGTAGACAATGTTTAGGCACATTTACACAACGTTTTAAAAATATTATAAATTAAAAAAAAAGGTTTTGGTTCACCTACATTACCAATGCACCTGCAATATGCTACTGCCATGATATATAGCTAAAAGGTATAAATTCTCATTTAAATTTAAAGCCAAAATGTATCAACCATTCAAAATACATCCCAATAATACCATTCGTTTACAGTTTCAAATTACTACATCCACAAAATATATATCAAATTATCCATATATCCAACACGTATCTACTATTCAACCATCACCGCAATGTATGCCAACTCTATATATCGATATACAGGCAGAAAACTAATATTGATATACAAACAGAATTAGGGAAAATTACATGCAATTTGGTGCGGAAATTTGTAGCAGAAATTTTAGACTCTTCAACATCTCTCTCAATCTTTGTAACTGTGTCATTCTGAAATATAGAACCATTTGGAATTGCATATATACATCGGCAGTGTTGTTCATACTTGAGCTTGCTATAGTATGGAAAAATATCATAAAAGCCAAGACTCTAGTATTTGCAGGGTAAGTAAATAAATAAAAATCTTAAGCACAATGGGATATCATCACAAACTGCCAGAGAAGATGAATTCAGCTGAGAGAAGGAAAACATCAATTAGAAGGCCTAGCATTAAATAAAAGATCATGATTTCAAAGCAAGTCAACAGAGTTTCACAGGATAAGAACTCAAATACCAAGTCAAAAGTTATTTGAATAGCATAAAGCTAGAACTCTAAAACTTAAAATACCATGGATAATCATCATGAACATTAAACAGAAAGAAAAATGAAACTATAAAATATCCGTAAGAAAACTGCAATATCAGTTCCGATTATTAAGGATTATTGTACATGACAAAGCTTGATCCAGAGCTCTGAATATCTTTAACAAAACCAAAGAGACCAATAGGATGATAAAATAAAATGTGTACTAAAATGAAGTTCTTGTTACCTTGATTGCATTTGCACCCCCTTCCTTTTCGTAAGCAATGTTGACTCGAATAGTGTCGTTAAACAAGACTGGTTCTTGGCTTACAAGACCTATCTGCTGCCTCAACTACTTTAATTGGAGTTTTTGTATCTCAATCCCATCAAGCGTGATAAGGCCTGAATTAGGATCATAAAATCTTTCCAATAACGCGATCACTATTGATTTCCCACTTCCGCTTTCTTCAACTAGAGCAACTGTCTGCAAAATAAGATCCACAACAGTAAATATTTGGAGTTCCAACACTTCTTAAATGATGACATGCAAAAACACCTTAAGCATACAAATAAAAAAGAAAAGATGTCTTCACCTTGTCACTTTGAATTATCAAGCTAAGGTCTCAAAAAATCTGGACATCTGGTCTCATTGGATATGTAAAGCTTATATGTCGTAGCTCTATTTCTCCCTCCACATTGTCTAATGTCATACCAGACTCTTTACTTGGGTCCATCTTTGATTGACGGTCCAAGTATTGCAAAGATAGATGCGATCGCGATCTTGGTTTTTGCTTTCGAATCGATGCCAAGGAACTTGATTGAGAAACTCCAATACCGCCATGGTCGATTTCAAGGAAAACCTACAAGGCAGATGAACATTTCAAAATATAATTGAACCATCCATAGACATGATAAACATTTGGTTAAATGGGGAAACTATTCTTACACGAAAAATGGATGAAAATGTTGTTTTCCCATCTTCAACAAGCCGGGCACCAGCATAAAAACAAGTTGCATAGACACAAAATAACAAAGTGTTAGATAGTCTAAACCCAATGCCACTAACCAATCCTTGCCTTATCCCTGTCTTTATGGGACCCACACATTTCTTTTTGTACAGTTCCATCACTTTCTTTTCAGCACAAAAAGAAGAAATTGTTCTTATACTCCCAACTGCATCATTTGCAACTTGGCTTGTGTTGATCGATTTCGCAATCAATGTACGTGTAAGTATACACGGTCAACAAGTAATAAAGTAAAAGTAGATTATCGTTCTCACGAAGAATTATTTAATAAAAATTACCAAATACTAACTCTTAACCAAATCAATTTTATTTAAACAATTGCAAATTGTGAATTTTCTAATTAAGAAAACTAAATTAAACAATTAAAATAGATTAGTCTAAAAGAAAGCAAATAAACAAAACTAAGATTTGATTGAATTCAGGTAAATAAGGATTAAGATTCCAATATCCCCAATTATGAACTATAAATCAATTATCCAATTATCTCAATTATTATGTCTACTGAATTGTTAACAGGAATTCTTAAATGCCAAAAGCCCTTTTTCCAAGTGATCAATTGCCTTCTATTTAATCTAGATTAATTTTGCTATATTCCTATGCAAAACAATTAAATTAAACTCATTACAATCCCAATTCCTTATGTGTTACATGCGGCGAACAAATATTTCCATTCTATTCACAAACCTAATTATTCACTGTGCAAATAACTAAGTCACATGATATCATGCCCAGTTCTAACCCTAGAATTCCTCTTCCAATTCCTTCTAGAGTAACAAGGTAATTACTGATCAGATAATTAATCAATAAGCATAACGCAAGATAAACAACTCACTTTGACACAAATAAATGGAATAAATTAAATAACTAATTTATAGCCATAAAAGATTCAATTGAAATCTTAATAAAAGAGTTAGTTCATAATTAATGAATTAAAACCAAGAATCCACAACTGAATAGACATTAAAAGATAAAAGTATGATAAGAGAAGAGAATAGAATCTGTTGTCAGCAAATTTGATGCTCCCATCTTGCTCTTGATCTTCAGTGTTCGTCAATTTGCTTCAATCTCCAATGGCTAATTAAGAACTAGGGTTTATATTCTAATCTAATGGAGTGTTTTATCTAAGCTAATCTAAGTAATCTCCCCTTATTTTATGCCTTATATCATGTATTTATAGGTTACAAGTCCAATTTTTAGCTTAGGAACAAACCCAATCCAATTTGGAGTCAAAAAGGTGTCCAAATTCGCCCAAAAACTCGTCCAGGCCCAACCAACCTCTTCCCTCAGTACTTGGTAATACTGGGCACTGCATCTTCAACTTAACCCACCTTTGATGCTTGCCGATCGGGCATAGGCCTATTTTATGCCCCGTGGCCGCCACATGTTCTGACATTTTCTACTCCGATGTCCTTTGGGAAAATGATCATAACTTCTTCGTCCGAACTCTGATTTTGATGATTCAAGATGATCCAGAAAGAGGAGACGTAGATCTACAACTTTAATTCTTTAAGGTTATCGAAATAAGGTTTAGAGCAATACTCAAATTGTCTCTGAAGTGACTGCTGTGTAAATGGCAAGCCGAAAACGCGAATCTAGCCACCCCAAACGTTGATCCAAGTAACTTTTGTCCCAATTCCTATAAAACAACATAAAACATGCTTGAATAGACACAAACACTTCAAAACTATTCTAAAAGACTTGAGAACAACAATAAATTAAGCCCGAATGTATCCAATTCATGGGTATATTACCCATTCATCAAATACCCCCAAACTTAAACTGTTGCTTGTCCTCAAGCAAAAACACAAAAGAACTAAAAATAAACAAAATAACTCAACTAAATGAATGCATATGCATGATCTACTTCCTAATATACCCACGAACCGAGTAATAAATCAGTATGATATATAGCAACAAGCCTCAAAGATACCAATGATACTCAAACAATATATCCAATCAACTTAAAATCCATAACTCTAACCAATTAGTAAATCCAAGCCTGTCATCACCCATGTTGTGTGTGTGTGCTTGTTAACCATTCTAACCAACCACAATTCAAGATAATCACATAACAACTTCTTAAAAGGAAAATTTCAGTTCCAATTCAATTACTTTTGTGAACATGACAACTCCGGTTAAAACTAAGCAATTACCAAGTCTCAGGGCAAATACAAGATTTATTTAGACTTTTATTCAACCACAAGGGCATTTTTGCTCTTTCTCGTGTTTTATTCATTTTTTTTTTCTCATGGTCATGCAATGTCAGTATTTCAGGCTTTTTCAATTGCTACCTTAACGAGCTTTCGACCAACAACTCCTAAGCCATTAAGACCTTAGGGCGCTAGGTGTAAAGACAATCCCCTCGGGTTTACTTACTCAAGTAATAAAGGCCACAAAACTAGACAAGCATGCCACGATGTTTATTCTTTTTTTTCTTTTTTTCTGGATTTCTTTCCCTTTTTTTTCTTTTTGTAATATATATATCCCATAGATTCCCCCACACTCAAGCTTTTACGTCATTCCAACCTTTACCGCTAGTTCACTAATTTCCTTAAATTTTAACAAAGATTTTCCCTCAGAAACAAATTATGAAACCCTTGAACCAAGTGGATTAAAATAGTTAAACTTTAAGTGCTAACCGGTTACATAAGTTTCAGATAGGCTCAGATTATCATCATGATTAAAATTAGAACTCATCATCAATTATCAACACTGTTCAAGTTAACATTTAATACCAATCTTATCATAGGCCGAGCTAAGACCACACCAACCGATCACACAGATTCATGCAAAAATATATATATATATATATATATATATATATAAAATAAAAAAAATGCAATTATACTACATGAACACATACTAATGCAACACATATATGAATATGCAAATAACTACCATGTATTATATGCAACCTAAAAAAACACAATGCTAACACATAAAAAAAATGAACTACCATGAAGATAACTAACTATATACAATACGACACTAAAATGCCCCCAAACTTAAACTAGACATTTTCCTCAATGACTAAAATAGAAAAAATTAAAGCAGAGGACTTCCCTGAAAATATAGCAATCTTCCTCGTTGTCCGCTAAGTTTGGAGAATATGCTAGGCACATGGAACAAATTGGGCACCACACTTGAATTTGACTTGAATAACCTGTAAAACCATGATAGAAACAATTTTATAAAATCCTAAATAAATGCAAATTCAAAACTACTAATATAAAACTTAATAAAAACTAAAAATAAAAATTAAACTTGGGTTGCCTCCCAATAAGCGCTTGTTTTATAGTCTCAGCCTGACTTCTTCAATTCTTTATCCAATTCCCCTTCGAAAATTGAGGAATCCTCCATCCATCAGTAATAATGTCTCTTTTGGGAGTTTCCCATTAGCAAAAACCCTTGAGTTAAAGTCACCTAGAATGCTCTTCGTAGATAGGATCCCCATTAAGAACGTCCAACAACTAGGTGTTTCCTCCATTATGTCGATGATCAGATTAGGGCATTTAAGCTTAATAAACATAATGGAATCTTCCTCTATCTTCTCCTTTTTATCCCACCATGACTCCACAACTGTACTAGTTCTTACGTCACCAAGAGCTTTGCCGATGACATGACTTCCAATTGGGCATGGTTTTGCAAAACTGCCCGGATTCTTGAACTTTGGTGGAGAAGGTACATGGGACACTATCAAAATTGGTTCATCTTTGTTGGTACTCAAAGTTAGATCTTTGCCGATCTTCTTTTCTCGGTCTCCAAGTCTTTCCTCTCTTTCAACATCTATATCATTTGGCACATCCGGTTGCAGATTTGGTTCGAGCTCACCATCGGTCTAAAGATCCATGTCATAGAGCCAAGTGTATTGAGGATCGGTTGTTCAACGACGTGTGCTATCTCTCACCCCAATTGATTTTCCAGATTCTTGATCGACGCACCTAGGCTTTGTATATTCAAATTTCTTTTGATTAAATTTTTGTCTCTTTTCCTCGTTCTTTTTGTCGACGCTCTAATAAATTTTTCCAAGACTTCTTCCAAATTTGATTTCCTCTCTGGTTGTTGAGTCTGATTTTGAAATTCGGATGTGTTTTGTTGTCTCGGCGCTTGAGCTTGAGCTTGATTGTTACTCCATGAAAAATTCGGATGATACCCCCAATCATGATGATAGTTGTTGGGATAGACATAATTATTGGGGTAATCACCACTATACTGTACCGTCTCGAAACTGATGGCGCATTGATGACTCATATGATTTCCAGCAGAATAATCACAAGTAACCGCCACACTTTGACGATATTGAGCTTCAAAAGCTTCAAACATCCTCGAAAGTGTCTCAATTTGTGCTGACAATGCAGAAAGTTTCTCGAGTCTATCAATCTCCGCTCCCCTTGGTTGAGTCATGTTCGTGTATGGCCATTGATACTCAAAGTCATCCATGGTACCTAAAAAGAGAGAAATATAGGAAGAGAATGAAAAATAAAAATAAAAATAAAATTGTTTAAATTAAGACTAATTTGATTGAAATTAATATTGGTAAATAATTATTAAATTAATTCCCAAAGAATTCTAGCGCGCCAAAAAACTTGTCGATCGATTTCAATCAATCAATGAATACGTGCAAGTATACACACTATCAACAAGTAATAAAGTGAAAGTAGAGTATCGTTTCCACGAGGAATTATTTAATAAAAATTACCAAATACTAACTCTTAACCAAATCAATTTTATTTAAACAATTGCAAATTGTGAATTTTCTAATTAAGAAAACTAAATTAAACAATTAAAAGAGATTAGTCTAAAAGAAAGCAAATAAACAAAACTAAGATTTGATTGAATTCGGTAAAAATAAGATTAAGACTCCAATATCCCCAATTATGAACTATAAATCAATTATCCAATTATCCCAATTATTATGTCTACTGAATTGTTAACATGAATTCTCAAATGCCAAAAGCCCTTTTCCAAGTGATCAATTGCCTTCTATTTAATCCAGATTAATTTTGCTATATTCCTATGAAAAACAATTGAATTAAACTCGTTACAATCCCAATTCCTTATGTGTTACATGCGGCGAACAGATATTTCCATTCTATTCACAAATCTAATTATCCACTATGCAAATAACTAAGTCACATGATATCATGCCAAGTTCTAACCCTAGAATTCCTCTTCCAATTTGTTCTAGAGTAACAAGGTAATTACTAATTAGATAATTAATCAATAAGCATAACGCAAGATAAACAACTCACTTTGACACAAATAAATGGAATAAATTAAATAACTAATTTATAGCCATTAAAGGTTCAATTGAAATCTTAATAAAAGAGTTAGTTCATAATTAATGAATTAAAACCAAGAATCCACAACTGAATAGACATTAAAAGATAAAAGTATGATAAGAGAAGAGAATAGAATCTGTTGTCAGCAAATCTGATGCTCCCCTCTTGCTCTTGATTTTCAATGTTCTTCAATTTGCTTCAATCTCCAATGGCTAATTAAGAACTATGGTTTATATTCTAATCTAATGGAATGTTTTATCTAAGCTAATCTATGTAATCTCCCCTTATTTTATGCCTTACATCATGTATTCATAGGTTACAAGTCCAATTTTTAGCTTAGGAACAAACTTAATCCAATTTGGAGTCAAAAAGGTGTCAAAATTCGCGCAAAAACGCGTCCAGACCCAACCAACCTCTTCCCCAGCTTGCCTCAACATCGGGCACTTTGCAAGAATTCTCGCTTTCAAAGGTTCTTGCAAGACCGGCATAGGCTATATTTTGGGCGCCCTTGCCACGCCACATGTTCTAACATTTTCTACTCTGACATCTTTTGGGAAAATGACCATAATTTCTTCGTCCGAACTTCGATTTCGATGATTCAAGAGGATCCGGAAAGAGGAGACGTAGATCTACAACTTTCATTCTTTAAGATTTTCGAAATAAGGTCCGGAGAAATACTCAAATTGGCTCTGAAGTGACTGTTGTGTAAATGGCAAGCCAAAAACGCGAATCTAGTCACCCCAAACGTCAATCCAAGTAACTTTTGTCCCAATTCCTACAAAACAACATAAAACATGCTTGAATAGACACAAACACTTAAAAACTATTCTAAAAGACTTGAGAACAACAATAAATTAAGCCCGAATGTATCCAATTCATGGGTATATTACCCATTCATCAGCTTGCTTCCTCGTACATTATCTGCAGAAATTTGAATTTGAATCCGATGACAAGAAAGTTAGAAATGTTGCAAATTGGTGAATGTATCTGTAAAAGTAGAAGCAATGTTTGAATATTTGTACAAACCTTTGCATTTGCACTGAACCCGGCAAAGAACTTCATTTGAATATACCCATTAAGTACTATCAAATGTAACAAAGCAAGGACAACAAGTGCTAACTGCCAACATGCTGCAAAAGCAATAGCTAGACTAGCAATAGCGGACACTCCATTTAGCTTCCACATCGACTAATGTTACCACAAGAATAGTCCCAGTTCCTTGTCCTTCAACTTTCCCTCCAGAAGTATCCCTCTCCACGATTACAGCTGTGAACTCCTTGGGACCATTTAATGTGTGCTCACTTAGACGAATAACTGCCTCCTGCCCATAATCCTCCTCCAAGCCTGGAACCTTAACATAAGCAAGACTGCACAACTGAGCAAGGCCAGGTGATGAGGACACAGAAGAATCAATAAGAGGTCGCAACTGACTGTAAGCAACAACTTCTTGATTTCCATAGTTGATGTAAAACACTTCAAACTTGTCTTTTGGAGATTCAACAACACCTCGAGGAGCATTCACAATCTTTATATATTGAATAACAAAAAGAGTAGAATAAGTAACACTGTTAAGAAATGAAGATAAATATAATCATTCAAAAAAGAAAAACTGAATCATGGGCTCAACCCAATGCAACATCAAATGTTAAGATTTATAAATACAGATGCTTGCCTGAAATATTAAATAAAGTAGACAAACAATTACCATGTGTCAAGCATTCAGTAGGTTTTTTAAAAACTGTCCGAAAAGGTAGATTGGCTCCTCAAGTGACTTCAATTCCAATGAGTTCAAGGCATTAAATCTGGAAAACAAGTACATAAATTAATATGTATTTTAGTTATTAAAAAGGTGAAAACACCTAGTGGGAAATGCAGTCACCTCAATTAAAATAGACCTTCCAACATTCACCGTAGAATTTAAGTATTCCTTCCCTTTCATGTGGAAATTTACTTGTAAGTTCTGTAATGAATTCACTGTATTCTCTGTGTACTTGGATAGAAAGGTCACTGGGTAGATGGAAATGGACAGTGCTTGGATCAGGTATCACCTCCATCTTACATCCAACTGCTGCCAATGCTTGAGTTATCAAATTTAAATTTCCACCCTTCTCAACATTAAATATTTAACTGGCTGGGAGTCTTTGGCCTGTAATAATATAAATATTGAAGTTAGCTTATAGGGAGAAGAAGAAGAAAGTATTTCCTATAAATATTGAAGCTAGCTTATAGAGAGGAGAACAAGAAAGACTATAAACAACCATAGTGCTACTAAATATAAGATACCTCTGAATTGGGAAAAAACTGTTTCTCCACCCTTCTCAACATTAGACAGATACATTAGTACTGTGGCCACCCTGTGACCCCCCAATTCTTGATTGGCCTTGTCATGAAAAAAATCAAAATGCGGCTCATACTTCTGGCCACGCTCGTAATGCAGTATTTGGAGAGCTTCCCCATTTTCTAATTACAACATCAGGATCAGTTGGAATGAGTTTGCTCCAATAAAATATGAGATCTGATGAACATTCATCAAGCACAAAAAATTACCTACGGGAAGGAATGTCCAAGCAGCAATTCGTGACTCAAGGCCAGCAACTATTTCATCCTTCAAAGGTGAAAAAAATATGTTTACTAATATTTCGAGTTCAAACAATTAATAGCTCTGTACAAAGTAGATGCACAGATTTTATATATATATATATATATATATATATATATATATATATTACTTTAACTTGACCTTCACACAGACCAACAAAATCACAAAAGTGCAAGCACCCCAAATTCTAAAACAAGAAACTTTTCCTATAACTTTTTGTCAGCTAATACAGCAATAGAGCAAGAATGCATACATAAGAGCTGAAGTTCATAAATTGCAAACAAAATATGCTTAATTATTACAAAAAATAAAGATAAAGAGGGTGACTAACCTGAGCTTTATACAGAAACATGCCAGAGCTCGTCCGGATATCACTCTCTATACTCTCACCAGATTCATCGTCAGCAGCCAGACTTCTCCAGTTTGTCCTTGGCCTACTCACAAGGGAGGAGGAAAAAGGAGAACATCTAATACCACCAGTCCAATTGTACAAGTACCCAATCGCAGAAACCCAGAACCTTACGGGTTACAACAGATTCTTAGGGCAAAAAAAAGTTACCCAAAGAAGATAACACATGCGATTCCCAAAAATATGACCAAAAATTATTGCAAGAGTTCAAAATCGAGGACATACCAGTTAGGGTTTTCTTAGATTAATTGTGACAACCGTAATTTTGTAATTTAATTTTAATATTTATTTAATTAAATAAATATTTTTTGATGAATTAATTATTAGATTAATTAATTAATTGATGAAGTTGTGATAGATTAATTTAAGTATATGTGTTATATTTATTAAATTGATGTGGAGAATTTTATTATTCGATGTATGTATTTATATGAGCTTTATTGAATTAAAAGAAATATTTAATAAGCTTATGTTATTTTAATTAATTTAATTATTAATTAGAGATTTAATAATTGATATTATTATTAAATGAGAATTTGAATTATGTGACTATGTGAGAAATTATTATATTTTATTTAAAGTAAATTAAATAAGATATTAGATTTATTTTATAATGGATGTGACATTTTTTTAAACTATATGATACGATTTTATTAAAATAATGGGTTTTGAAACCTAGTATGCTAGCCAAACATGACCTTAATGGGAGTTGAGGGAAGTTACCCATGACTGGGTAACTGACCACCAATGCGCGTCAGTTCTTCTCTTTTTATCAGACGTCTTCTTTTTTTCTTCATTATTTGCCCAAGTCTAGAGAGCTTAACAGAGAGAAATACAGAGAGAGTTTAAGAAATTTTTGAGAAAGATTGTGAGTATTGTGATTGTAGTAGAGAGAATTGTCATCCTTGTTCATCTACGCTTGGGTAATCCTCTTCAACCCAAATTTTTATTTTACGTCTTTTAAAGTTTTCATGAATATGGCTTTCATTCATTCTGTAAGTCTCTGTAATTGGAAAATGGTGTTGTTGTAGGAATATATGTAGTAATTCGAGTAGCATAACATATTTATTGTATATTATATGGGTTTCCATATCTTCAGTTTCATAAAATTATACAGTAAAAGATTTCAGAGTATGTTATATGGCCATATGGCCTTATACGTGTTTTTAGTATGTCAAACATAAATGGTTTTCCACAATTTCCACTTGTATATGATTATGCATGATAAAATGAACAAAACGAATTTTGAATGGTTGGATTTGGTCTTATAACGAATCTATGGCGATGAATTTTAGAATTTATGTTCAAAACTTCAAGAACATCAAGAACAGTTCAATTTTCATGTTTTAATCCTATAATTATATGTTTTTATGGATTAAAATCACTCTATATATGTTGGGTAATGATTATGTACGAATTATAACATGCGGGTATGTTTAGTTTGGTGGAATTAGTGTTAAAGATGTGATGAATTCGCTGAACTCTGTGTTCTTCGCGAACTGAGAATCAAAATCTGGAGTTTCAGCCATGCCAACCTAACTCGAATCAAAACTCATTACCATACCATCATACGCCACAAATACCACCACCGCCAGCAAGCGTCATTTCATGCAGAATATCTTGACCATGAAATACGCCTACTTGATACCAGATAAAAGTGGCAATTGCATGCATACCACTTAGCAAAATGGTCAGAAATGAGTTTTTAAAAGTGTACAAGTATGAAAATGTGATAGCAACTTAGTCTAATGATTATAAAGACTTGTTAGACCTATAATGAGATGTTAAAATAAATTCTTAACATGTCCATAACACAATTACGTGTGGATTGAATGATCGAATGCATAATTAGTTTATTTTTCTTGAAGTCTTAATTTTACACTAGGTGTAATAATTGACTAATTATAGTAATGAATTCGAGTTAAACAAAGAGTAAAGTTATGATGTTAGTACGTTATTATTGACTGGTATTGTGAACGTAATTGGTATGTAGGATTTAATTCAAAGAACGAGTTTGTTTAAGTGTAATCTACGCACGAGGCAAGTTTCTAAACCTTATCTTGTTACATTGAGCAAGTTTCTTACCCTAAACTTTCGTTGAGCAAGTTTCCTAACCCTACTTGTTATCATTGAGCAAACTCTCATTATTATTTATTAAGTATGTTTCGTATATTAAAGCTTATTAATCTTTCAAGCATGATGTTGTTATACAATAATTATTCTATTGTATACTTTTGAGATTTTATCTGTAACGCCCCCAAAATTAGGTATACATCACCCATCTTGGGTCGCCACTTACATGGTACAGAATTTAAATACAACTTACTAACATAACGTAGGTATACAATACGACATAAATCGTGAGTTTAAATACAAATATCGCCTCTACTAGATATTATACAAACTCAAAAAGGAGTCCTCATTACAATTATTATCACACTATTTCACGTAATAGTGAGGACTACTAATGCTATCTTCGTGACCATCACTGCTTCCCAGACTCGTCCCAGCTATATTCTCATTTCACGAAGAGAACGGTGAAAAGAAAGGGTGAGCTCAACTAGCCCAAGAAGAAATATTATGACTAAGATAATGCGTAATAAATTATCAATAGTCTTCAACAATGTTAAACCGATAAAATACAATAGACAACCAGCTTTAAGCTGCGGTATGAATATATGAATCCATTAAAAAGAGTCAAGTAGAAAATAAAGTCCACTATCTTTTAGGTTTTAAAAGGTTTTTCATCATCATTATAAATTTGAGACTCACTTTAATAAATATTCCACATCATCGAATCACCCTCGCACTACTACCAAGGATATTCTTTAAGTATCACGACCACAATTATTCATGCACTACGGGCGAAGAATATTTGTGTATTCATTAATGGTCATGATCATGCCAACAATCGTCCACCAATGCACTACTTTCATGGCCATCGAGGATTTTTATCACATCATTTGTAACATTACTATCAAGATTACAATCAATAGTCTCTCGGTCATAATCATACCAAGTCCATCTATGCACTACGTGCCACGTATGACTTTCAACATAATATAAACATGAGGATGATGACAATGATATAAGAATTCAATAAAACAAGTTCAAGAATTATTTTATCCGAGAATTGTTAACGTCCAAATTATCAACATGATATCGTTTTGTAGAGTAAAATTCAAGAATGATCGGAAGAATATTTCCATGAAAGATCTTCGGATGAAACGCAAATATCAAGGATATTCCACTAATTTCATGGAGTATAAAGTCAAAGTTTTAACCAACCGAGTATAATAAAGAATAGAATAACAAAAGAAATCACCATGCATGCGATAGACCGCACACAGCAAAAGTTATTCCAACAGAATAATAAATAACGGAACCGTGTCGTGAAAATTCACAAGCATGCGATGTTCCAATGTAATAATAAAGATGGAACGGATCCGGTAAAACACACGAGATAGGATATTCCAATGTAATGATAAAGATTTTAACCAGTCCCAGTAAAACACACATGCATGTGATGTTCCAACAGAATAATAAAGATTTTAACCAGTCCTGTAAAACACATGCAGCAGATGTTCCAACAGAATAATAAAAAGCGGAAACCGTGTCCGGTGTAAAACACATGTATGTGGATGTTCCAATGTAATAATAGAAGAATGTCACCAAGTATAGGTAAATCACAGATACAAAGTTATTCCAATGTATAATAAGCAATGGAATAACAACAGTTCTCTTCGTGAATAAGAAAGAATAACACCCTTACTTTTGGTAGGAGATTGAATATCGCAAAGCAGTAGTAACAAAATACTCTTCTTCTTTCTCTCTTATTCTCTCTATACTTTCTCTCTCTATAGCTTGAATGAATTAAGTGAAAATAATGAAGCCCTAGGCCTCTATTTATAGAAGATTTCTAGCTTAGCACCGTCGTGGTGAAAAAAGCAAGTGGCTTAACGACTAATGATGTGAAAAGAAAAGTTGTTTGGCGCTCAGTAATGTGAAACGACAAGTGGTTCGACGTCTGGTAAAGGTAATTACTATTAATGAAGGTAAATACTATTGACGAAGGTAAATACTATTCACAAGGGTAATTACTATCGATTTAAGGTAATTACTATCGACGAAGGTAAATACTATTCACAAGGGTAATTACTATCGATTTAGGTAATTACTATTGACGAAGAGACTCTTAGATGATGACATATGAGCCCCCATAAAATAATCAAACTTACCACAAATCATTTTATTTTTCATCAACACATATTTAATCTTTCAACAATTATTAATCATTTATAACTTGTCGTCTCAATTATTGATTTAATACTATAACATATTATATGTATGATATTGTGACAATAATTGAATCAATAATATAATAGATATGATGCAAAGAATTATCAGTAGCAATAATTGAGCATAGTCGAGTGACTTCTCACGTAAGCATCAATAATCAATACTGCAAAGCTACTATGCAACCACGCCAGACATCGTATTTTTTACCAATCGGTAGTTCAACAGCTTTTAACGGTAACACCTCCGCTATTATTTTTATAAAATGTTTTTGTCGTTTTCTCAATCCGACAATAATTACATTGTAGGGGTCCACCAATGATTGAGCCATTATACGAATATTCCCTAACAAAAAGAATATTCCCCAGACCAAACGAATATTTTATAACAACTTGCATACTTTGCAAAATTTATAAATATTACCCACAACTATAACATTATATCAAATTTATTCCATAATATTCAAAATAATATTTATAGAAAAATTCATCTTTATTTATAAAAGTGGGGGTCTTACAACCTCCCTTCTTATGAAATTTCGCCTCAAAATTAGGGTACGTGACTGGTATGTCGAAGAGGTAAGGATACCTTGATTTCATTTGATTCTAATTCCCAAGTCATTTCCTCAACATCGTGGTTCCTCCACAAAACTTTGACTTGAGGTATAACCTTGGAGCGTAGAATATGTTCCTTCTTATCCAAAATTTGAACAGAACCTCTTCATACGTCAAATCTTCCGCTATTTCGTCCGGTTCTAACTCAATAATATGGTTCGGTCTTTCACATATTTACGTAACATAGATATGTGAAAACGTTATGAACACGAGACATATTTGGCGGTAAAGCGAGTCTATAGGCCACGCTTCCTACTCGATCGAGGATTAAAATGGACCGATGAATCGAGGGTTAAGTTTTCCTCTTTTTCAAATCTTGTAACTCCTTTCCATGGAGCAACTCTTAACAACACATGATCTCCTATATCGAACTCCACGTCCTTTCGATGAAGATCAAAGATAACTCTTTTATCGATTTTGTGAGGTTTTTATACGTTGTCGGATCGTTTGAATCTTTTCCGTAGTCATACGTACCAACTCCGGTCCCAACAACGTTGCTTCACCCACCTCATCCCAAAGATACTTTGAGAACGACACTTTCTTCCATACAATGCTTGAATGGAGCCATGCCAATACTTGCTTGATAACTGTTGTTGTAGGAAAACTCCACCAATGGTAAGAACTTGTCCCAACTCCCTTGAAATCAAGGACACAGAGTCTTAATAGATCTTCAAGAGTTTGAATAGTCCTCTCCATCGTCCGTCCCGTCTGAGGATGATATGCCGAGCTAAATCGTAAGTCTGCGCCCATAGCTTTTTGCAAACTAACCCAAAATTGTGAAGTGAATCTTGGGTCTCGATCGTAAACTATGGATACCGCAAGATACCATGCGCATTACAATCTCGTTTATGTACATACTGAGCAAGACGTTCAAGTGTATAAGTTTCTCGTGTCGGTAAGAAATGAGCGACTTGGTCAATCTATCAACAATGACCCAAATCGCATCAATGCCTTGAGAAACCTTAGGAAGACCGATAACGAAATCCATGGTAATGTGCTCCCACTTCCATTCGGAATTTCAAGTGGTTGCAATGGACCTTTTGGTACTTGATGCTCCGCTTTAACTCGTTGACAAGTTAGACACCTTAAGATAAACAAATACTATCTCTCTCTTCATATTGCTCCACCAAAATGTATGATTTAATATCATGATACATTTTGGTACTCCCAAGATGGATTGCAAATGGTGTGTTGTGCGCCTCCATCATGATATTATACTTTAAATCGTAATCGTTAGGAACACAAAAGTCCGGAGTTGACTCAAGTATTCCTTCTTCATCGATTCTTGCTTCCTAAGATAGCACCTTCTTGCACTTTTTTCCTCATACGCATCGACTCAGTGCAGTAGCTTGAGCGACTTTAACTTTATCGATTAAAGTCGGTTCTACTCAGATACTCGCTATCATCACATGCGTCCTGAGTCTTTAACTCTATCTCCATCCTTTGCAAGTCACACAAAATGGGCCTTTGCGTTGACAATATCGCACTCGTGATTTGCATATGATTTTCTACTCAATGCGTCGGCTACCACGTTCGCTTTTCCGGGATGGTATTGGATGGTATGATCATAATCTTTCAGCGAGCCTCAAGCCAACTTCGTTGTCGCATGTTGAGTTCCTTTTGAGTGAAGAAATATTTGAGGCTTTTATGATCCGTAAAGAACTCCACTTTCTCCCCATACAAGTAATGCCTCCAAATTTTAAGTGCAAAGATAACGGTACCGCCAACTCTAGATCATGAGTAGGATAATTCCTCTCATATTCTTTGAGTTGTCATGCGAGGCATAAACTATAACTTTTCCATGTTGCATAAGAACACATCCCAACCCTTTGCTCAAGCATCATCAGAGATGACAAATCCTCCGAGCCGATGGTATTGTCGAGCAGGTCTTTGAAATAAGTCTCCTCTTGAGTTCTTGAAAACTCTTCTCACATTCTTCGCTCCAACCGATCTTTGTATCTTTTTGAGTCACCGAGTCGATGGAGTAGCGATTCGAGAAAATCCTTCCACGAATCTCCGATAATAACCAAATAAACCGAGAAAGCTACGTGCTTGGCCATCGATTTAGGTTGTTCGACTTTGAATAGCTTCAATCTTTCTTTGGGTCAATGGATATTCCATGACTTGATACCACGTGCCCAAGGAATGCTACTTCTTCAAGCCGTAACTCACATTTCTTCAACTTGGCATAAAGCTTATATTCACGGCTTTTTGGAGTGTCGACCTCAAGTGTTGCTCATGATCTTCACGGCTTTTGGAATAAATAAGGATGTCATCAATAAAGACGACCACAAAGTGATCTAAATATTCCTTGAATACTCGGTTCATCATATCCATGAAGGCGGCGGGAGCATTAGTCAATCCAAAGGACATGACTAGGAATTCATAATGCCGTCGCATCGAGTTCCGGCCGTCTTTGGAATGTCGTGGTTCTAATCTTCAATTGGTGATATCCGAACGAAGATCAATCTTTGAAAAGAATTTGGCTCCTTGCAATTGGGTCAAACAGTCATCAATACGTGGCAATGGATACCTATTTTTGATGGTGACATGATTCAACTCCCGATAATCAATACAAAGTCGCATACTCCCATCTTTCTTCTTCACGAATAGAAATTAGAGCACCCCAAGGAGAAGTACTAGGGCCGAATAAAAGCCAATGTCTAACAATTCCTGCAGTTGGGTCTTTAACTCCACGAAGTTCAATAGAGCCATTCGATATGGGGCTTTGGAAATAGGTTTTGTCTGGGGTTCAAGGTCGATACAAAATTCAATTTCACGCCTGGGGTAGGCCAGAAGTTCTTGAGGAATACGTCAGAAATTTATTAACAATAGGAATATCGTTTAAAAGCGACGTATTTTTATTTAAATCGTGACATGAGCTAAGAAAGCTTGACATCCGCTTTTTCATAAATGAATAGCTTTATGGCTTGAGATGACCGTAATTGATTTTAATGGTTTGGTCGTTTGAATTAAGCATAATAGGTTGATTAGGAATATGAAAGCTAACAACCTTACGAAAACAATCAATTTTTGCATGATAAGTAGTTAACCAATCAATCCCTAGAATCACGTCAAATGCAAGTATTTTTAATGAAATAAGATCAACAGTAATGTGAGGGTACCGATTTGAACCAAACAAGACTTATAAACGATTGGATGTAATGAAGGTTTCTCCCAATGAGTTTCCACAGATAAGTCAAAGTCTAATTTCTCCTGAGTCAAATTTAATCGATGAGCGCAAGTAGGAGAAATAAAAGAATGGGTAGAACCGTTATCAAATAAAGTATAGACTTCATTAGAGTTTATGATAAGCTTACCCGTGATGACCTTATTTGGATTCCTTGCTCTTTGGGAGGTCACAACAAACGCCTCTCCCTTGCTCTGGATTTTGAATTTTCTCGGGATGGCCTTTGGTGCCTCCATCCTAGTTGAATTTGTCTTGATGAACGACAAAATCGAGCTAAGTGACCTTCTCTTCCACAATTACACATGCTTTGACGGCATTGCAGCAGATTTGACCGATGTGTCCCTCTCTCCGCATTTAAAGAATATGATAGGTGGTCTTTCTCCTTCCTTAACAATGGGTCTTTGGTCTTTGACGTCTTTCCATCATTGTTGAATCTCCTTTTCTTGAAATGTCCATTCTTATTGTTTTGGCCCCGATTACCACCAAGTGGCTACCATATCCGGCTGTTGATTTCCTCCACGCTTGTTGTCACCGCTTGATGACTACTCTCACCGGTATTATAATTTTGTCGGTTTGCTTCTCTTTTAGTTGCGTTGACTCATTATCGCGTTCCACTAATGAGAGCCCTATTTACAACATCCTAATACAAACACGGTTTATGAGAAATAAGATGTTGACGTATCTCCGGCTTCAAACCTCTTAAAAACATTCGCGCCATTCTCTCTTCATTATCCACCAAGTGGGACGCAAACCATGATAACTCCGCAAATTTTGCCTCGTATTGCGACATGGTCATATTGTTTTGTTCCAACTTGATAAACTCCACCTCCTTCATGTGGCGAATACTTTCAGGAAAGTATTTGTCGTTGAATGACTCTGAACTTCTCCCAAGATATCTTGATGCAACAAAGTTGAGTACGTTTCTACCGATTCCCACCAATGAATCCGCCTCTCCGCTGCAACATTAAAGGCGTGAAGGGAACCTTTGCTCCTCGAGCATCCCAAGACATCAAATATCTTGGTAATCTGCTTTATCCATGCTTCCGCCGAAGTGGTTTTGGCTCTCCCTTAAACTCCGGTGGTCCCAGCTTGAATTGTTTAGCGGTGACCGCCGAGAGTTTTCCGTGTTCCACCCTACGTTTTGGACAAGAGTCGCTCTCACTTCTTTGTTGCATAAATTGCATAAAGCCTCTGAACATTTGATCATTCATCATTTGGTCGGTGTTGTTGTTTGCATGAGGATTGTCGCCTTCGATGCACATTATCCCGATTATGGATATGTGGTGAATCAACGATCGCTCAAGGCTCCATTGCTATTCTCAACATTCTCGGATGTCATTTTCGAGATCTTGCCACAAAACAAAAGGTTAATTGACATGTAACAAATTATCCCTATCTTCCGACCAACCAATAAAATAGCACATAAACTTAGGTAGGTCATACTAGCGAAGGTATTCCCCTCTCTCCCTCCTAGTACTATTCTCACATCTTAGCAAGGGATCATATCCTAAGCTCGATACTAACCGTGGCGCCCCCAAAATTAGGTATACATCACCCATCTTGGGTCGCCACTTACATGGTATGCGTAATTTAAATACAACTTACTAACATAACTGTCAGGTACAATACGACATAAATCGTGAGTTTAAATACAAATATCGCCTACTAGATATTATACAAAAACTCAAAAGGAGTCCTCATTACAATTATTATCACACTATTTCACGAAATAGTGACTACTAATGCTATCTTCGGACCATCACTGCTTCCCAGGCTCGTCCCAGCTATATTCTCATTTCACGAAGAGAACGAAGTGAAAGAAAGGGTGAGCTCAACTAGCCCAAAAGAAATATTATGACTAAGATAATGCGAATAAATTATCAATAGTCTTCAACAATGTTAAACCGATAAAATACAATAGACAACCAGTTTAAGCTGCGCTGAATATCACGAATCCATTAAAAGAGTCAAGTAGAAAATAAAGTCTACTATCTTTTAGGTTTTAAAAGGTTTTTCATCATCATTATAAATTTGAGACTCGACTTTAATAAATATTCCACATCATCGAATCACCCCTCGCACTACTGAGGATATTCTTTAGTATCACGACCACAATTATTCATGCACTACGGGCCAAGAATATTTGTGTATTCATTAATGGTCATGATCATGCCAACAATCATCCACCAATGCACTACTGACCATTTGAGGATTTTTATCACATCATTTGTAACATTACGATTAAATGATTACACCGAATAGTCTCTCGTCATAATCATACCAAGTCCATCTATACACTACTGAATGCCATGATGACTTTCAACATAATATAAACATAATGAGGATGATGACAATGATATAAGAATTCAATAAAACAAGTTCAAGAATTATTTTATCCGGGAATTGTTAACGTCCCAAATTATCAACATGATATGTTTTTGTAGAGTAAAATTCAAGAATGATCGTAAGAATATTTCCATGAAAAGATATCGGATGAAACGCAAATATCAAGGATATTCCACTAATTTCATGGAGTATAGAAGTCAAAGTTTTAACTAACCGGGTATAATAAAGAATAGAATAACAAAAGAAATCACCATGCATGCGATAGACCGCATGGCGAGTTATTCCAACGAGATAATAAATAACGGAACCAGTCGTGTGAAATTCACACCCAAGCGGGATGTTCCAATGAATAATAAAGATGGAACCGCATCCTGTAAAACACACGTATAGGATATTCCAACGTAATGATAAAGATTTTAACCAGTCCTGTGTAAAACACACGCATGTGATGTTCCAACAGAATAATAAAGATTTTAACCAGTCCTGTAAAACACACGATGCAGGATGTTCCAATGTAATAATAAAGACAGAACCGAGTCCGGTGTAAAACACACAGACGAGATGTTCCAATGAATAATAGAAGAATGTCACCAAGTATAGGGTAAACCACAGTATCTGAGGTTATTCCAATGTAATAATAAGCAATGGAATAACAACAGTTCTCTTCATGAATAAGAAAGAATAACACCCCTTACTTTTGGTAGGAGATTGAATCTGCAAAGACGGTAAGTAACAAAATACTCTTCTTCTCTCTCTTATTCTCTATACTTTCTCTCTCTATATAGCTTGAAATGAATTCGTGAAAATAATGAAGCCCTAGGCCTCTATTTATAGAAGATTTCTAGCTTAGCACTGTCGTGTGAAAAGGCAAGTGGCTTAACGACTAATGATGTGAAAAGAAAAGTTGTTTGACGCCTGTAATGTGAAACGACAAGTGGTTCGACGTCTGGTAAAGGTAATTACTATTAATGAAGGTAAATACTATTGACGAAGGTAAATACTATTCACAAGGGTAATTACTTATTGTGAAAGGTAATTACTATCGACGGAAGGTAAATACTATTCACAAGGGTAATTACTATTGACGAAGGTAATTACTATTGACGAAGAGACTCTTAGATGATGACATATGAGCCCCCCATAAAATAATCAAACTTACCACAAATCATTTTATTTTTCATCAACACATATTTAATCTTTCAACAATTATTAATCATTTATAACTTGTCGTCTCAATTATTGATTTAATACTATAACATATTATCGATGATGATCTTGTGACAATAATTGAATCAATAATATAATAGATATGATCGTGAATTCTCGTAGCAATAATTGAGCATAGGTGAGTGACTTCTCACGTAAGCATCAATAATCAATACTGCAGTGTGCTACTTATGCAACCACAGCGTATTCATCAGACTTTTACCACCGGGTAGTTCAATGGTTTTAACGGTAACACCTCCGCCGTTATTTTTATAAAATGTTTTTGTCGTTTTCTCGATCCGGCAATAATTACATTGTGGGGTCCACCAATGATTGAGCCATTATACGAATATTCCCTAACAAAAAGAATATTCCCAGACCAAACGAATATTTTATAACAACTTGCATACTTTGCAAAATTTATAAATATTACCCACAACTATAACATTATATCAAATTTATTCCATAATATTCAAAAATAATATTTATAGAAAAAATTCATCTTTATTTATAAAAGCTGGGGTCTTACATTATCCAAGTTAAATTATCAGTTATTGTTAAACCTTGTTAGACTAGCGAACCCTTATTGATTCGACTAGTCCATAGTTGATGAGCGTTCTAAATTTCAGAACCTTTGATGAATTATCCAAAATAAACTTCCTTTGGTGCAGACTAGAATGTCAAACTGTGATGAACAACCCTGTATAGGGGATTATTTACGCTTTAGCGTTAAGATATTGTGCACAGTATGGTACTAAGAGCTGATCCCCCTAAGTACGAGAAGAAGAGTACATAGTCTTATGACTGTTAAAGGTTTCAAGTAAAAACACTTGACAACCTAGGACATAGTTCAAGGTCTTATGACCCTCAGAATTTCTTTTGATTCTTGTTATTCATTCTTGATTCAAAAGTTGAGCTTTATATCAGAATTTATTATTTCTCTTGCATGTTATTATTCATTTGTTATAATGTTATACTTGTGGGCAATCGTGCTCACTCTTGCATAATAATAACATTGCATTTAAGAACAAAAGAGCAGACGAACCTTCCACTAGTAAGGGCAAGGGCAAGCTTAGCAAGTAATGAAGACTGCTTAATTAATGTGGTTATGTGATGTAATTAGAATTGATGTTACTAAGACTTATTTGTTTATGTTTTCCGCACAGATGTTTTAAGGTTAGAGTAACCTGGGATTTATTTATTATTCAGTTGATGTAACCCCATAAGGGGAGAGATTTATTATTTATTTCTATCTATTGCATGGTTTGCATTTATTTATGGGTAGTTAGATAGATGATGTTTGTACAGTGAACACCAAATCCTGTGGAAATGGAAGTACCAGATTTGGGGGTGTCACATGTTGGTATCAAAGCCGTAGGTTATGAACCTTAGGTGGGGGAACAACCTTAGGTAGTAGCCTTGTAGGAGATCGAGAACATAGTGGTGGTAAACTCTTACCGAGTTCTAAGAAATAAATTTCTGAATTCATTGAAGATAATAAAAGACTTTATGTGCTTATGTGTTAATCTATGTGTTCGCTAGCATGGATTAGTAACTAAAACTTAAAATTTTGTTGTCAGGATGTCGGATGTTGGAGGAGCTAGTCGAACTGGGGAGGAGGAACCCCGATTACCTATAGAGGAGGAGCCCCGAGACATTCATGTCGCTGTGGAGTGCCTTGTCTGCAGAGAGAGCCATCTCCGGTTGATCACTTTATGTCGGTCGGGAGCATGAGCCGAGATGAGATCCAGAGGAGGATCCCGAGGAAGAGGAAGAAGAAGAGGAAGAAGAGGAGTTCCCACCGAACTCCATTGATGCGAGATGTATGATGCACTCTATGATCATAACGTGGAGTTGCAGGATATCGCTTCGGATCTGACCGGCAAAGCATTAGTCGCCAGATTACTATTGAAGCGTAAGGATAGAGAGATTGTGACTCTTCACACACGTTTGGGAAACGTGGAGTGGGATCTGGTTCACGAGAAGGGTCAGACCGAGGATAAGTCCGTAGAAATAGGGAAGTTAAAGAAGGATCTGAAGGAGAGCTCAGAGAGGCTTGCCATAGCAGAGGAGGGCTGGGTACAAGAGTCACGTCGTGCTGATCTTGCAGAAGATGATCGTCGTGCGAAGAAGGCTAAACTTGAAGAGACGTACTCTACACTACAAAATGCAATGGATGCGATCCAAGATCGAGTTAGGAAGTATCCAATCCAATTTGAGGATCTACCATCATATATACTAGATCGCAGAACGATGTCTCGCATCATGGAAGAGGAACGTAGCAAGGCTATTCAGCGCCTTAACAGACAGTGATAATATTAGTTTAAATATGTGAAAACTATTTGATAGTTAATGATGTTAATTCCGATATATTCATAAATAAAGGAATATTGTGATGTTTTAAATCCTGTAGATTCTTTATCTCGGGATAGTTGATGTAAATAGCAGTGATGCTATCTTATGATGTAAAGACTTTTGAATTAAATGAAATGTCAAAGTTTATTTGAAGTATTGTGTTAAGTGAGTTATGATTAAATGTTTAGTTAAGTATTAAATGTTTTAGAGATTGAGTAAAGATCTAATAAGCATATATTCTTAACAGAAATATGCCGCCTAGAAGACAAAATCTTCAGCAAGCCCAGGAAGGGTCAACAAACAATAACAACGACGTCAATGCTAACTCCGTTCAGCAATTAGTAAACCTTTTAGCTGGAGCACTTAATAATCAACCCCAAGCTCCACCAAATACTTCGTTTAAGGACTTCAAGGCGGTGGGACCGCTTGAGTTTAAGGGTTTCATAAACCCAATTGAAGCTCGAGCGTGGGTAATGGAGATGGAGAAGGTGTTCGATGTTGCTAGGGTAAGGGAAGATCGAGAGAAACAGATGCAACGTTTATCTTTGAAGTCCGAAGCCGACTATTGGTGGCGAAAAACAAAGTGAGAGGAGGTGAAGGTGTAATATCCTGGAAAGATTTAAAGAGATGTTCTTGAGATGTATTTCCCACCAGTTCACAAAATCGGATGGAAGTCCGGTTTAGAGTTGAAGCGGAAATATGTCGATGGTGATTATCCATCCAAGGTTTAACGAGTTGGCTAGGTTTGCCACGTACCAAGTACATACCGATGAGTGGAAGGCGAGACGATTTTAGCAGGGACTGAAGCCCTGGTTGTATAGCAAAGTGTCAATGTTCCAATTGAACACTTTTGCGGGAGTGTTAGAGAAGGCCATACTTGCTGAGGGTGGAAGTGATGCAGTAATGAAGTATAATCAAGAGCAGAAGAAGAAGAAGAGTGAGAAAAAAGGTAATAACAAGACTGGTGGGAGTAGCACTGGGGGTAATCACAATCAGAAGAGGAAGTGGTCTGAAAATTACGTGGCGGGAAGTCAACGGGGAGGCGTAAGAGAAGAAGATTGAACCATGCCCAACCTGCGGAAAAACGCATTTGGGAGTTTGTCTGAAGGGGAAGCGAGTGTGCTACAATTGTGGTCAGGAAGGCCACATAACACCAAACTATCCAAACCTAAAGAAGGGTGCATGCTTCACATGTGGATCAAAGGACCATCTTGCAAGAGATTGTCCTAAGAAGGGATTGGGAGGGACGAGTTCAGGAGGAAACAAAGGAAATACTGGTGGAAGCACTCTAACCATTGCAGGACCAACTGCAACCAATCGGCCAACAGCTAGAACATTCAACATGACAATGCAGGACGCGGTACAGTCTCGCGATGTGGTGTCAGGTATCATTCCGATCAATAAAGTTAATGCTTATGTGTTATTTGATTCAGGTGCTACTTGCTCATTTATATCCGATGACTTCGCTAAGAACTTTGAATTATTTAAGGACGAGTTAGAATACCCAATGAACATAGAAATTGCGAATATAGATATTATCCCTATTAAGTATGTGCACAAGAACTGTAGAGTAGATATTAAGGGTAATATCATGAACGTAGATCTTATCCCTATTCGACTTGGAGAATTTGATGTTATTTTGGGTATGGATTGGTTATCCAATTATGGGGCAGTAATTGACTGCTAGAAGAAGTGTATTAACCTTATGACTCCGTCAAAGGTTATGTTTTATGGTAGCATGTCGCCTAGAAAAGCGAGTTATCTGACGATGAGTCAGGCCAGAAGATTGTTAAGGCAAGGCTGTGTAGGATATCTAGCTTACATAGTCGATAGTCGTAAAGAGAATCCGAAAATTGATGAGATTCCGGTAGTGAGAGATTTCATAGACGTATTTCTGGATGATTTGCCGGGACTTCCTCCAGATAGAGCAGTTGAATTCGTTATCGATTTGGCTCCAGGAACGGCCCCAATATCGAAGGCACTGTCTTCGAATGGCACCCCAGAGAGATGAAAGAACTAATGGTCCAACTACAAGAATTACTGGACAAAAAGTATATTCAACCAAGCGTATCACCTTGGGGAGCACCGGTTTTATTTGTGAGAAAGAAGGATGGAATAATGCGACTCTGCATAGACTACAGAGAACTGAATAAGGTCACGATTAAGAATAGGTATCCATTACCGCGAATCGACGACTTGTTCGATCAGTTAAAGGGAGCAAGATATTTTTTAAAGATAGATTTGAGAAGTGGTTATCATCAACTGAAGGTGAGACCAAAGGATGTACCGAAGACAGTGTTTAGAACACGATACGGTCACTACGAATTTCTGATAATGTCATTTGGTCTAACGAATGCTCCTGCAGCATTTATGGGCTTAATGAATGGAGTGTTCAAGCCATTTTTGGACAAATTCGTAGTGGTATTTATAGATGACATTTTGGTATATTCAAAAACCAAAGAAGAACACGAAGAGCATTTGAGATTGACATTAGAGACATTGAGAAAAGAGAAGTTGTATGCTAAGTTTTCAAAATGTGAATTCTAGATTGAAAGAGTACAATTTCTTAGACATGTGATTGATAGAGACGGAATTTCGGTGGATCCCTCCAAAGTCGAAGCTGTGATTAACTGGGATCAACCGAAGATGCCGTCGGAAGTAAGAAGTTTTCTTGGATTAGCGGGTTATTACAGAAGATTTATTCAGGATTTTTCCAAGATCGCAACTCACGATTTAATTTCACTAGGAAATCGGTGAAATTCATTTGGACGGAGAAGTGTGAGGAAAGTTTTCAGGAATTAAAGAAGAGGTTGAGTACAACACCTGTGTTATCTCTTCCAGATGACACAGGAAATTTTGTGGTTTGTAGTGATGCATCGCATAAAGGACTTGGTTGTGTGCTTATGCAGAATGGCAGAGTCATTGCGTATGCATCACGACAACTGAAGGATTATGAGAAGGGGTATTCGACCCATGACTTGGAGTTAGCTGCAGTAGTTTTTGCTTTGAAAATCTGGAGGCACTATCTCTATGGGGAGAAGTGTGAAATATATACAGACCACAAGAGTCTGAAATATATTTTCACACAAAAAGACTTGAACATGCGTCAAAGAAGGTGGTTGGAGTTAATTAAGGACTACGATTGTGAGATTTTATACCATCCGGGTAAGGCAAATATGGTGGCCGACGCCCTAAGTAGAAAAGGTCGGGAGAAATTGATGATGTTGACCGCTCAGGAGGATCTAATTTTAGCAATGGAAAAGCTGGAATTGGAAGTGAAGTATCCTATGGAAATTGACGAGAAGCTGTTCCAGATGCAAGCTGGTACAACCTTACTGGATACAGTTAAGGAAGCTCAACTTCAAGACAAAGAATGTGAGAAAGTGAAGAAGAAGATATCTGAAGGGACTGAACCGAGATTCAAAATAGACAGTGAGAGATTTAATTTCAAATTTCGCTTCCTCTTTCTTTTTTTGCTCTGTGTTTTTGTAGATAGATAACATTTTTTTTAAAAAAAACGTTATCTATTTAAAATCAAAAATTGCCCTTATAAAATACATAACGTTATTTCATATGTATCTACAACGTTTTGTTTAAAAACGTTATGAAAAAAATACCACAACGCTTTTTATAAAAACGTTGTGGTTTAAGTGTTGTCTATTTACTGTTTTGTAGTAGTGGTAATTGCCTGGTGAATTTTTTTTGATATCGCTTCCCGGACACGAGGGTTATAACTTTGACATCGCTTACATTGCCTCTTTTACAGTCCTAATAAAAGAGCTCTAACTCATGCAAGCATACATGTGTTAACAAGTAATACAGAGTAAGTAGAGTATCGATCCCACAGAGAAAGTTTTCGAATTATAAACCCTTATGCATTAATTAACTCACTGTATTTATATGCTTAGACTAAAAACTAGAGTTGTTGAATTGAGCTAATTGTACTAGCAACTAAAAATAAGAATAATAATGTAATAAATGTAAACTGGAAATAATGGGACCCTAACTTCATTTAATATTTCATCTAATCGCCACTATCATGCAATAAGTGTTCACATATCATAGGAAAATAGCCAAGAGCACGAATAGAGTTATAACCATTTTTCAATGCACTATAACCTACTTACACAGCATCCACAAATGATAGACTCCGTGTAATCATCAACACAACCAAAATTACTATATGTCTATGTAAAATTGCATTTATATTGATTTTAAGCACAAGCCCTTACTCTAGCTCATACGGTGAAACTGTATATGTCTATTTTGTTCACAAAATACACAAGCCATATAAAATAGCCCCATATTCGTATGCTATCATGATTACAATCCATATTGGCATGTTCATTATCAATTCCATACAAATACTGAGACGAATGGTGATCAGGCATTCATACATGTAAAATAATCACGATAGACTTCCCATATAATATGCAAAACAACCCTAGCATTTAAGCGTGCAACCAAACTACATATTAAAATCCGTTAGAATCCCATAATGGAGTTTAGTTCATGACTGAACCAAAAGCCATTATGGGATTAACGCTAAACATGATCAATAAGCAAACAATTGAAATATGAAAGATAGAACGATCAAACACAATCGCTGAGTAAAAACCAATGATCAACGATTAAATCCTCATAGAAATCCAGTAAACAATAATAAAAATCCACAATGACAGAGAATCCCAAGAAGAATTGGAGAAGTAGACGTTTTGGCTTCGTTTTACGTTGGAATCTCTCCCAAGGTTTAAACCCTAGTTACTCTTCTCAAAATAGGACAAAAACTCTCCTAGTGTGTGTCTGACACTCGTCAGATATCATCTTAATCGATTACAATCTTTTAAAAATGGAAATTAAAATAAAATAAATCAACAGCTTCAGCATCGTGCGCGGCCGCGCGCCCCTACACTATGTTCCTCGCACGGGGGCTCGACTTGCAGAAAGTTTTCCTTGTCCAGCTGGCCTCTCACATGGACGCGCGCTGTCAAAGCCATTCTATCGCGCGGCTGCGCAGCTTGAATTCTGTAGGTCCTGGTTCTGGTTCTGCTATTGTCATGCTGATGTTGCTACTACTTGCTCTTTCATGCTTGATCTTCTTCTATGCTTGGTCTCCATGCTTCATTGTACCTCCATGCCATGCACATCACCGCTTGTGCCTCGCCTTCATGAATCCATTAGCCTCATGCCCTCTAATATCACCAAAATTAAGCCGATTCCTGCACTTATTCACAAAAAGGAGTTTTAAGTAAATGCAATACAAAATAACATGAAATGCAACTAAAACACACTAAAATGTACTTGAGATGGACACAATTCACATGAATTGGTATTTAATAAGTAGGAAAAAATACCACTTATCAAATACCCCCAAACTTGAGCTGTTGCTTGCCCTCAAGTAATGCATACTAATGAACAATGAAAATGCAACTGCAAAACTATGCAACTACTCTATGATGGAAACTAGTCTCACATAATCCCAGCCCTAACAAAAATTCAGCCCAAATTACCTCAGTGAATTATCGAGATCCAAGAATACAAATTCAAACCAAACTATAGGCATAATGTCATACACTCAAATAATTCATATATGCTATAGAGATGCTATGTGTGTGTGTGTGATGTTTACCAAAACTTGATTTAAGCAAAGAATATGTATGCTACATTGCTCCAAACAGAAAATTATAGTCTAAATCAAGGCTCATGTATACTCATGCCACCTAGACTGTTTCAATATATCAACAGAAATTGAGATTCAACAATGGGTTTATTGCAACTCACGAGGGCAATTTTCGCACTTTCCCACGGTGCTTATTGCTAGTTTTCTTTTCTTTTTCTCTTCTTCTCTTTTTTTTTCCACATGACTGTGCAATGTCTTAATCCATTAGGCACACTGCTACCCCTTAACGAGCTTTCAACCAACGACTCCCAAACCATGAAAGACCTTAGGGCGCTAGGTGTAGAGACAATCCACTCGGGCGTACTTACTCAATTAGCCAGGGCCCCGAATTAAGACTAGCCACGTTATTGCTATTTGATTTTTTTTATACATAACATACCCATGTTTTCCCAAAATTTTGCATGTCAATGTTTCATACAGTCTAAGAGAAGCACTTTTCACATGTTTCTCTTTTTAAAACTACATGTTCTATCGAGCAATATAACATACATTTCTTAAACCTACAAGTGATTGTGAACACATTCGTGCAAACCTAAAGCATTTAAACAACAACATGAATCTCATCGTGTAAAAAATTATAACTCAGCTCATGTTATCCAACATACTCTAAAATCCTTCATAATTCACTATCATCATTGGCTAGGCAATAATTTCTATAAAACAAGAATTTGTGTGAGACATGCGACTAAAATATACTAACACAATCAACAAATGAATAAAAATTAAAAAAAATTTGCAAAATTTTATTGAACACATAAACATGCAAAAGTAAACTAAATATGCAACAATTAAATAAAACTAGTAAACTAAATATGCAACAATTAAATAAAACTAAACTACTATGTTATAACCCCCAATACCCCCAAACTTATAATATTCAATGTCCCCATTGAATGAAGGTAAAGGGTACAGAAAACTCCCCTAATGATCGACTTGACCACCCTCCTCGGGTGGTGAATCTGGTGGTGGATATGGCACTGCGGTTCCAAACTGAGGCCACTCTAGCATTGTTCCTTGTTGCGCGAAGGCTTCGGCCAAGGCCCTTGTGAGTCCCGTAGCAAACGTTCCAAAGTTGTCATACATGGCATTGACATTGCGCTCCAACCTTCAGAGCTGGAGATAGCTAGGAACGGTGTGTGCTCGGGTGTGTGCTCGGGTGGATGGGCCTGCCTCATCTGTCTGAGGGGGCTGCTAGGATGGCTCGAGAAATGTAGGCCGGAGAATAAAACCTAATCCACGTGGGTGTGGCACGCCTCCAGCCCAGTCCTCAAATTTAGCAATTGTGGCATGTGTGATGTCCTGGCTTGGATATTGCATTTGTTCGTTTCCCCAGTTACATCCTTGATGAGCGCATAACATAGCGACCACTGAAGCATGTGGAATGCTCCAAGTGGTATTTCCCTTAAGATATTTCAAAATATTCTGGTGAATCAAATAACCCACGTCAATATACTTGCCTGTAATGATACCCCATAGAATTATGGCCATTTCCGTGCTAATCTCATATTGATGCGACGACAAAGATAATTTCAGCACAAATGAACAGTGTTCCACGCCTTGAATATCGATTAGTAGCAATTCTTTGGGAATATCTTGAGGTCGATCGTGCCGACTTTGTAAGTCCATTTTGTGCTTGGCACGCACAATTCTGCAATAACCAGCTCCAAATCTATTTCCATATGTGACCCTATGATCTAATTGGCAGCCCCCGTTGGTGGTCTCTCGATAATTCTGAAAATGTTTCTGATTGTAGTGGGTCTGTAGTCTACCTCGACACCTCGAACCATACCGAAATCATCCATGGTGACTTTGGCATTGGCGTAAAACTCTCGGACTATGCTCATCGGAATGGGCATAGGAGTAGCAATAAATCCAACCCATCCCCTTTCGCGAATCACGGCACATAACTGGCCATCTTGCTCCTCCGGTTTGAAACCGCACTCCTTGATGAATGTCTTCGCCATAATTCTGTAATACTCCTGCTGGGCTATTAAATCCAAGAACTTGGTGTGGTTGACAATATCTTCCTCGTGACTGCCGAAGGATGATGAGGAAGATGAAGATGGTCGTGCTCTCTTCAGACCCATTTGCAGATATTTGAGCAAGAATGCAGATGAACTTACTGAGAATGAATGAGAATTTTGGATGTGCTAATCTCCTAACTTGTTTCTGCTAACCCAATTAGGAGCCCTAACTTTATAGAGTAGATGAGAGCGTGGGTTGAGCTTTGAACGTGGAGAGAATCGTGGAGATTTGATGGAGAGATATACGGCTTCAATCTGTAGCTGATAGAGAGATAGAGACGTGAGTTATGGAGAGTGAAAGAATTTTGCGTCTGTTATTATCCCAAATGAGAGTCCAAATGGTCCACAACTCTTTTTAAAAATGTTCAGATCTGCCTCGATTCGAAGAAAGTCGCATGCCTACCGCCATGAGTGTATATTGGGTCAAGTAGCGTGGTGCAAGACTTACAGAATGTTTGTCATTTTGATTGACTTGGCGCGCGGACGCGCGGATGCGCTGGCGCTCGAGTTCATATTGCATGGGCCGTGCGGTCGTGCGAGCTTGATATCTGCAACGCTCAAATTTAACTCCACTCTGCCTATCAGTTATGCTTTCCAATGATGGTTCCTGCATAGGCATTAATGCACATTGTTAAGATGCAAATGATAGCTAAGCAATTCTTGCTGCACACTTAAGCATGAAAATCTAATATCCTATTAAAAACGAATGAGATATAACTAACTAAAGTAATTCAAAATGAATAACTAAAAAGTCAATGGGGGTAGAAATAATGGGTTACCTCCCATCCATCGCTAAGTTATAGTCAATTAGCTTGACTATCTCTGAATCTCACGTCACATTAAGAATTGAGGTGCCTTCCTTATTGTCCACCGCACCCCGAAATGTAATTGCACCTGTTACACACCTCAACGGTCCATACTTCCCCAATTTTTGTATCTCATCCTTTAGGCCCGAATCCACCAAGTCAACCAGGAAGCATTCTTCTTCATCAGTTGGTAACTTTATTGCTTTAAAGACGTTGAAGGTGATCTTCTAATCCTGAACACGCATTGTGAGTTCACCTTTTTGCACATCTATCAAAGTTCTACCTATGGCTAAGAATGGTCTTCTAGTATGATCGGTATATTCTTGTCCTCTTCAAAATCTAGGATGATAAAGTTAGTTGGAAAAATGAACTTGTCCACCTTAACCAACGCATCTTCAATAATTCCCCGTGGATACGTGATGGATCTGTTAGCGAGCTGTAGAGAAATGTTTGTCGGCCTTGGAGCCGACAATCCCAACTGGTTAAACACTGACAAGGGCATTAAATTTATACTTGCCCCCAGATCACATAAACACTTGCTAAAGTTCATCTTCCCAATTATGCACGGAATTGTGAAGCTGCCTGGATCTTTCAGCTTTGGAGGTAGTTTGCGCTGAAGCACTGTACTACATTCCTCCATCAAGGCTACCATTTCAAACTCATTTAATCTTCTCTTCCTTGACAATATCCCCTTCATAAACTTTGCATAGCCTGGCATTTGTTCCAATGCCTTGGTGAAAGGGATATTGATCTGCAGCTTTTTGAATACTTTCAAAAATATGCTGAACTGTTTGTCTTCTTTCTGCTTAACTAACCTCTGCGGATATGGTACTTGAGGGTGAATTGGTTGTACTTGACTCTTGATCTTCTCTTCTGAATTTTCTTTGTCTTGCTTATCTTGCTGAACCTCAGAATTTTCCAGATTTTCTTCCTCATCAGTCACCTGCTCCGCCTCACGCGGCTGCGCGGCCTCCTTAGTACTATCACGCATGGGCGCGCGACTTACAGTACCTGTCAAATCTTTTCCTGATCTCAATGTGATCGCTTGATACTGATCCTTCCCGTCTCTTATAGGATTTGTCTCAATGTTACTTGGCAATGAACCCTGGGGCCTGTTGTTAAGCATACTCGCCATTTGCCCCATTTGAGTCTCCAAATTCTTGATAGCCACTGCTTGGCTTTTGATCATGACTTCCGTATTTGCCATGTATTTCAACATCATCTCCTCCATCTCTGATTTCTTTTCTGGCTGTGGTGCAGCTAGAGTGTGATGTTGTTGATGAGAGAATCCTGGTGGAAACGGTGGTTTTGGTGTAAACTGTGGCTGAGATGATTGTGACTGAAATTGATGATTCGGCTAAAACTGACTTTGTTGATTTCCTTGGTTATTCGACCAACTAAAGTTTGGATGATTTCGGTTGTTGGGGTGGTATGTGTTCTGGAATTGACCTTGGTCTTTTCTCAGAAGTTACTCACATATTGTCTGACCTCGAGTGATAGCACATTGATCCGTGGAGTGTGACCCCGCACAAATCTCATAAATGAAGGCAACTATTTTCATTTTGCTCTCTGCCAAAGTATCTATCTTCTTAGCCAGAGCTGCCATCTGTGCCGACAACTGTGTAATCTCATCTACCTCCAGCACACCTGCAACCTTAGGTTGTGGCATCCAAGCTGTAGGATTTTGATAGTCATTTGCAGCCATAGTCTCAATAAGTGTATAAGCCTCATCATAGCTCTTTGCCCATAACGCCCTCCCGCGGCTGCATCCACAATCGGTCTCGACTGCCATCCCAAACCATTGTAGAATGAGTTGATCTCCATCCAATCTGGCATACCGTGATGTGGACATTTCCTGAGCATCTCTTTGTATCGCTCCCATGCCTCATATAAGGACTTGCCCTGTTGTTGCTCGAACTGAGAGATAGCTGTCTCATCTTTGCAGTCTTAGCCATTGGAAAGAACTTAGCTAAGAATTTCTGTGCTAAATCCTCCCATGTAGTAATTGACCCTGACGGCAAAGAATGTAGCCAACTTCTAGCCTTATCTCTCAATGAAAATGGAAATAGCCATAGTCTAATGGCATCCTCCATTACACTATTGTATCTGAATGTATCACAAATCTCGATGAAGCTCAATAAGTGTT
This sequence comes from Panax quinquefolius, assembly GCA_020205615.1. NCBI lineage: Eukaryota > Viridiplantae > Streptophyta > Magnoliopsida > Apiales > Araliaceae > Panax > Panax quinquefolius. Next base: position 63,658 of record JAINUW010000477.1, on the reverse strand, counting down.
CATTCAGATCATCCGTAGCAGTACCCCCAAACTGAACCGAGTTTTGCACCATCTGAATAGAGCCTGGTTTGATTTCAAAGGTATTAGCAGCTATCGTCGGTCTGACTATGCTCGATTGTAGTCCATTTATGTTTGGCATTAAATATTCCCTTAGAGCCCGATGCTCTTCTCTATGCTGAAGTCTTTGTTCTTCCGCCATTTCAGATGTTGTACTATCTAACTGAGCTTGCAAATTTCTTCCGTTTATGTTATCTTGCGCTGGTGTTAGTTCTGAGTTGGATGATCGCGTGTGCATAAAAATCCACAAGTACCTGAAACGAAAAAAAAATGCAACAAAAATAGAAATGAGAAACGATCAGAATTGTCTAAGTCATTCAATATAGCTTTAAATTAATGATAATTATTTAAATTCAATGCCTTTCCCCGGCAATGGCGCCAAAAACTTGTTGCCTCTTTTACAGTCCTAATAAAAGAGCTCTAACTCATTCAAGCATACATGTGTCAACAAGTAATACAGAGTAAGTAGAGTATCGATCCCACAGAGAAAGTTGTCGAATTATAAACCCTTATACATTAATTAACTCACTGTATTTATATGCTTAGACTAACAACTATAGTTGTTGAATTGAGCTAATTGTACTAACAACTAAAAATAAGAATAATAATGTAATAAATGTAAACTGGAAATAATGGGACCCTAACTTCATTTAATATTTCATCTAATCGCCAGTATCATGCAAGAAGTGTTCACATATCATAGGAAAATAGCTAAGAGCACGAATAGAGTTATAACCATTTTTCAATGCACTATAACCTACTTACACATCATCCACAGATGATAGACTCTACGTAATCACCAACACAACCAAAATCATTATATGTCTATGTGAAATTGCAATTATATTGATTTTAAGCACAAGCCCTTACTCTAGCTCATACGGTGAAACAATATATGTCTATCTGGTTCACAAATTACACAAGCCATATAAAATAGCCCCATATTCGTATGTTATCATGATTACAATCCATATTGGCATGTTCATTGTCAATTCAATACAAATACTGAGACGAATGGTGATCAGGCATTCATATATGTAAAACAATCACGATAGACTTACCATATAATATGTAAAAAAAAAACCTAGCATTTAAGCATGCAACCAAACTATATATTAAAATCCGTTAGAATCCCATAATGGAGTTTAGTTCATGACTGAACCAAAAGCCATTATGGGATCAACGCTAAACATAATCAATAAGCAAACAATTGAAATATGAAAGATAGAACGATCAAACCCAATCGCTGAATAAAAACCAATGACCAACGATTAAATCCTCATAGAAATCAAGTAAACAATAATAGAAATCCATAATGACAGAGAATCCCAAGAAGAATTGGAGAAGTAGATGTTTTGGCTTCGTTCTACGTTGGAATCTCTCCCAAGGTGTAAATCCTAGTTACTCTTCTCAAAATATGACAAAAACTCTCCTAATGTGTGTCTGACACTCGTCAGATATCGTCTTAATTGATTACAATCCTTTAAAAATGGAAATTAAAATAAAACAAATCAATGACTTGACGCCAGCTCGGTAGTGCACCCTACACTATGTTCCTCGCAGCGGTAGCGTGACTTGCGTAAAGTTTTCCTGTCCGGTGGCCTCTCGGCAAGCGGCAAGACTCTCAAAGCCATTCTCACATGGCTTGAATTCTCAGAGGTCTGGTTCGCTTACATTGCTTTCATGTCATTGCTTGGTGCTACTACTTGCTCTTTCATGCTTGATCTTCTTCCATGCTTGGTCTCCATGCTTCATTGTACCTCCATGCCATGCACATCACCGCTTGTGCCTCGCCTTCACGAATCTATTAGCCTCATGGCCTCTAATATCACCAAAATTAAGCCGATTCCTGCACTTATTCACAAAAAGGAGTTTTAAGTAAATGCAATGCAAAATAACATGAAATGCAACTAAAACACACTAAAATGTACTTGAGATGGACACAATTCGCATGAATTGGTATTCAATAAGTAGGTAAAAATACCACTTATCATGTTCCTTCCCTTCTTTTCGTGGATTTGCCTCTGTATTACTTGGCAATCAACCCTGGGGCCTGTTATTAAGCATGCTCGCCATTTGCCCCATTTGAGTTTCCAGATTTTTAATAGCCACTGCTTGGCTTTTGATCATAACCTCTGTATTCGTCATGTACTTTATCATCATCTCCTCCATTTCTGATTTCTTTTCTTATTGAGGTACGGCTGGAGTGTGATGTTGTTGTTGTTGAGAAAATCCCGGTGAAAAAGGTGGTCTTGGAGTAAACTGTTGTTGTCTTTGTTGTGGATCAAACTCGATTATTCTACCAAACCGATCTGTTGATTTCCTTGATTATTTGACCAACTGAAGTTTGGATGATTGCGGTTGTTGGAGTTGTATGTGTTCAAAAGCATCCTTGGTCTTTCCTCAGAATTGCTCACATCTTGTCTCAATTCGAAATGATAGCACATTAATCTGTCGAGTGTGACCCCGCACAAATTTCACATATGAAGGCAACTAATTTCACTTTGCTCTCTGCTAATGAATCTATTTTCTTCGCCATAGCTTCCATCTGTGCCGACAACTGAGTAATAGTATCCACTTCCAACAAACCTGCAACCTTGGGTTGTGGCATCCGAGCTGTAGGATTCTGAAAATCATTCGCTGCCATTGTTTCAATAAGGTTATAGGCCTCATCATAACTATTTTCCCATAACGCCCCTCCTGCAGCTGCATCTACAATAGGTCTCGACTGCCATCCCAATCTCTTGTAAAATGTGTTGATTACCATCCAATCTGGCATACTATGGTGCGGACACTTCCTTAGCGTCTCTTTATACCTCTCCCATGCTTTGTATAAGGATTCACCCTGTTGTTGCTCGAACTGAGAGATAACTGTCCTCATTTTCGCAGTCTTAGCCATTGGGAAAAACAAGGCTAAGAACTTCTGTGCTAGGTCATCCCATGTATTAATTGATCCTGAAGGCAAAGAATGAAGCTGACTTCTTGCTTTATTCCTAAATGAGAACGGAAACAGCCTAAGTCTGATAACATCCTCCGTCTCCCCATTGTATCTGAAAGTATCACATATATCAATAAATCTCAATAGGTGTTCATTCGGATCTTCCGTAGCTGCACCCCCAAACTGAATCGAATTCTGCACCATCTGAATAGTGCCCAGTTTTATCTCGAATGTATTAGCTGCTATCGCTGGTCTGACTATGCTAGACTGTAATCCATTAATATTAGGCATGGAATAGTCTCTTAGAGCCCTATGTTCCTCTTTTTGCTCTTCTTTTTGTCCCTCATTTGCCATATCCGATGTAGTACCCTCTAACTGTGCTTGTAAATTTCTACGCACTCTCGCTTTCCAACCTCTTCCGTTAATATTATCCTGTGCTGGTATAAATTCTGAGTTTGGCGATCGTGTGTGCATAAAAATTATACAAGTACCTGACACAAAACAAAAACAAAAATAGAAATGAGAAACGATTAGATTTGTCTAAGTCATACAATATAGCTTAAAACTGATGATAATAATAAAAATTTATACGCCTTTCCCCGGCAATGGCACCAAAAACTTGTTGCCTCTTTTTTAGTTCTAACAAAAGAGCACTAACTCATGCAAGCATACATGTGTCAACAAATAATATAGAGTAAGTCAAGTATCGATCCACAGAGAAAGGATTCTAAATTAAATTATTATGCATCAACTAAATCACTATTTTTATATGCTCAAACTAATGCTTATGATTGGAAATTACTCTAAACTCAAATAATAACTAAAAGAAGAATATTATTACAATAAATCAAATGTGGAAATAATGGGATCCTAACTTCATTTAATAGTTCATCTAATTACCACCATCAAGCAAAACTATTCACGTATCACAGAAATTAGCCAAGAGCACGAATGTAGACATAACCATTCTTTAATGTATTATGACCTACTCACATAACATCCACATACAATAGACATCATGTAATCATCAATAAAATGAACCTCACTATATTTCTATGTGAAATTGCAGCCATATTGAATTTAAGCACAAGCTCTTATATAACTCATACGGTGAAACAGTATATGTCTATCTGATTCATGAAATACAAAGTTAAGCAAAACAGCCCCATATACACATGTTATCATGATTACAATCCATGCACGCATGTTATTTTTAAATTCCATACAAGCACATAAAATGAATGGTGATCAATCATTCATGCATTCAAATCAACCATGATAGAAATTCCTTATGATACACAAACTGTCCAGCAATTAGGTCATAAGTTAGACTACGTATTAAAATCTGTTAGAATCCCATAATGGAGTTTAGTTCATGACTGAACCAAAAGCCATTATGGGATCAAAGCAACGCATGGAACATAAATAAGCAATTGAAAGAAAGTAGATAGAATTGATCAAATCCAATTACTGATTACAATCCTAACATAACGTTCAAATCCTCACTAATATCCAGCAACATAAAAGTAGTTCATCCACAGTGATTGAAATCCAAAGTAGAAGTAGAAAATAATGAGTCTAAGTTTGGTTCCTCAATGGAAATCTCTCAAAGTGTAAACCCTAGTTCTCTTCTGAAAAACATGTAAAAACGAATGATAGATATGTCTGGTACCAACCAGAATAGTTTGAACCAACTCTAACTCTTACAATTTAAAAATTAAAATAAAATTAATTAGTAGTCGAGAGATGTCGCTGGCAGCGTGAGTGAGTTCCTTTTTTAGTATTCATCACGGCAAGGCGGGATTTCTTCTTGTGGTAGCGTGTTGAAGAGTATAGCCGCGGAGCTTCTGCAGTTTGAATTCTCAGGTTCTGCTGCTGCTTCTGCTTCTCTGTCATGCTGCTACTAATGCTTTAACATGCAACTTTTGCTCTTTTGTTCACTCGATCCTCATGTTGTGCCTTCATTGATCATATGCCATCTACCAATGCAGAGCTCATGCCATTTCCTGCACTTTTGCACCAAAGGAGTTCTCAGTACATGCAATGCAAAATATTATGGAATGCAACTAAAAACACACTAAAATGTACTTGAGATGGGCATAGTTCTCGTGAATTTATATCCAATAAGTAGGTATAAAACCCACTTATCAATAATGCTAGCTTGAAATTATTTCACAATTTCTTCTTTAACCTTTAAACTCCACTCAGTTTCAATCGCCTGAGTTTTTGCCTAACTGACTTAAATCCTTCTTTAATGGGAAGGCGATGAAGAACAATGTTAGTGAACAAACCCACCATGTCTTCATGAGACCATGCAAACACATCTTGGAATTGGGTTAATAGTGCAACCATGTCATTCCGCTGATTTGTGGTAAGGTCTGAACCAATCTGGATTAGCTTTGGGTTTTCTAAGGTTCCAAGATTGAAAGAAGTGGTTTGATCAAGATTGGTTTTAGGTTTGTCTGCGACCCATTCCTTAATCTCCTGAGGTGTCTCAATGTCCTCTTGTATATCCATCAAGTCTGAGTCCAACTTTACATCAAAGTTATAACCCTTGTGGAGAGAAGGTACCTCATCAGCAAGTACAAGCACATCTAAATTCAGAGTCCTGAAACAGAATATGCTTTCACTAAATATATGCAACTGTTTGATCATACAAAAGTGTTAGCATGTACTTGATGAAATAACTGCTAGTACTGTAAAGAAAAGTAAGTAATTAAAGTTATCTACAGGGCAGAGGGATTTTCTGCCCATTTTACCCTCGTCGACTAATGCATGGAGTGCTGCTCCAATTGTCGAGGGAAAAGTCCTGATGGACTACTGTGATGGAAGGATCGTCATTGTCCTCCTTCTTCCGAATGATAACCATGACATCTGGCCTGGGGTGTATCTGTTTGTATGTTCATTATGAACAATGGCGTGTATGCCTGCCATCATCAAGGTAATGTCATGTTTACGTTTCCGTTCCTTTTCTTCCACTTCGGGATCATGAATTAGCACCTCTTTAGCTTTGATTGACACTGATTTAGGAAACAGCATGGCCACAACATGGGTTGGCACCTTTATTGGAGATTGTATCAACTCATGAGGTAAAGGTATAGAAAATCACCGTGAGGCGGAAGCCTGAGGAATCTGCTTATGCTTATGAGGATTCTTGTGACTGGAACTGGCAGAATAGCCTAGTTCGACTGTTCCAATTTGACTGGACACTTGAATAGGGTGCTTAATACCCTGCTTATCTTTACCAAGCCCTTGTCAAGCTTGATGACCCAATAACATCATTTCTTGAGTGGCCGACATAACCTCGGCAGAAATCTTGGGTACGAGAAGTAGCGCTCCAATAGAATGGTATTGCATGGTACTCACTTTCAGAGTATGAAAACTGGCTGGTTCAACTTCTGAATTGAAGTTGATGATTGGTAGAGTTCCTTGTTCAGGACATTCTAGCTCAGCGTTGACAGTGACTGTTATTGATAATGTATTTGAGTTATTGATGTAGTGTGGAGGTAACGGCTCCAGCCATGTGTATCCATGGTCTCCCTAATAGTAGGTTGTATCCTGAATCTATCTTGAGGACGTGGAAGGATACATTGAATGTATTTGGACCAATCTCAATTGGCAACTCAATTTTTCCAACGGAATTTTGTCAGGATCCATCAAAAGCTCTGATAACCGTATGGCTTCTTTGGATCCGCTTGAGATTAACATTCATCTTCACCAAGGTGGCATAAGGACAAATATTTAGAGATGAGCCTCCATCTATCAAAACTCCAGGTAGTATGTACCCGGAATTCAAAACTATAATGTGCAATGGCTTGCAATGAACGGTCCCTTCTGGCGGTATGTCATCATCAGTGAAGGATATCCCATTATTGTTGAAAATGTGATCAACCAGATGTTGAAATTTTTCCACATCCATTAATTTTGGTAAGTAAGCTTCTTCCAAAACCTTCAGTAAGATCTTCCAATGATCTTTGGAAGAGAAACCAAGTCCAGTATAGATATCTGGTGTGGAGCTTCTCATAAGCTTAAAAGCACCTTGGCTTCATTGTGGCCCATAATGCGGAGGAATTTTTCAATCTTCTCCATGGGAATCTTCCCCTTTGCTTTGTAAGTAGGCTTCATAACCTGTTGAGGAAGATACAGTGGATTTTCCTTCGACACTGTAGCAGTAGTATGAGACGTGGATCCTTTAGCTTTTCCATAATTCCATGGAACTTTATGTAAGCTGGAAATAGGATGTTGTGGTTTGAAAGGTAAAGAAATTGGCTCTGGTGCGGCTACTTTCAAAGGATTGTCAGCTCCTTTGAGTTGAATTGCTTGTATGGGAAATACTTTGACAGTCTGATCATCCACTTTGGATATAACTGCTACTGATCCCTTCTATTTGGTAGGACATGCATTCCCACTCTTGAGTTGCACAGTGTAATCATCTGCTAGTTGCAGGACATTGCTATCAATAAGATTCTGAATGAGATGGCGGAGTGCCCAGCATTCTTCAGTGTTGTAACCCAGCAAATGTGAATGATATTGACACACTTCATCAGAATTAAACCGTCCTGAGCGGGGATTGATTGGAGGCAGAAGGAAGGTAATTCTTTCTTCGTTGATCAACATTTGCAATATCTCCTCCATAGGTTGGCCCAGATAGGTAAATTCTCTCTGATTAGCAAAATCCCGATGGGCTTTAGCATTTGCTCTCTTTGCAACCTTATCCTCCATAGCTTCGCTTTCTGAAGGTGGTGATGGAGCATTCATAACAAAAGGAAGGAGATAGGCATGCTCCTGCCTGATTAATTGGCATGTGACTTGATGCTGGTGGGTCACAAGTTCAGCCAATTGCTCAATTTGTTTGCAAAGAGCTTGCATCTTTCATTCTATAATAAACTGGAACTTTGCATAATCCCATTTGTCAACACCATCTTTGATGATCGGGGATGATTCACTGTTAAAACTAGAACTTTGTCCAGTACTCCAACTGATCATGTTGACCTCTTCTTCTTTGTGTTGAGGAAGAGGGTTATCTTGCACATGAGGTTGATCTGGTTTGGTGACCACGATCTCACCATTGTCTATTAAATCTTGGATCTTATATTTCAAGGCCCAACAATCTTGAGTATAATGTCCAGGTGCTCTGGCATGATAATCACACTTCCGAGTAGCATTAAAACCTCTCCCATTACGGTTGGCTGGTGGAAGAAGATGTGTAATTTTCTTCTGAGTAGTCAGAAGAGCCAGAATATTCTCGAGCGAATCCCCTAAGGGTGTGAACGTCCGAGGGCGCTTTGCATCTCCACCTTTAGGCAATGGAGGGTTTAAAGATTGTGTTTGAAAAGGGGAGTAGTTTCTCCTTTGTATAGGCACGCTTTGATTGCTTTTTTGACCTTGTAGTATCAAGGAATCATCCTCCTTTTTCTTTTGATGGACCCTCCGGGGGTTGTTTCCATAAGATCCATACTGGATGTGCTCAGCAACAGCTTTAAGAGCGGCTAGGTCTTGAATTTTACAGGACTTCAATCCCATCTCAGCCATCTCTCCGTGCTTGATCATTTCAGAGAATGGTTTGCCAATACCAACTAAGACCCTCTCATAGAAAGGAGCTTCCTGTACATCTATGAATGTCATAACCATTTCTTATTCCATCATGGAAGGAATAACTTGAGCAGCAAGGCGCCTCCACCTTTGAGCATACTCTCTGAAAGACTCATTAGATCGCTCTTGACCTTGGTAATTTGGTACCGGCCAGGAGCCATCTGAGATTGAAAACTGTATTGAGTGAGGAAGGCATGAGCTAGCTCTTCCCAGCTCTGGATCTTTGAGTTGTCTAATCTGGTATACCATGAACGGGCTTCTCTAGTCAGATTTTTCTGAAACAAATGCATTCTGAGCTTTTCATTTTCCGCTTAAGATCCAAGTTCTCCAATGAATACCTTTAAATGTGCACAAGGATCCCCTAATCCGTCTTACTTTTCATAATCAGGGGTTTTTAATTTCTCTGGATAATGAACACCACAAAAGATGCAAAGGTCAGCATATGAAACACGTGCTCCAATCCCTTTGAGAACACGAATAGTTTCTTCCATTTGGAGTACTTTCTTCCTGATATCACCGGTGTCTGGATCTCCTTTGAGATGGGTATTTTCAGGGTCTTTGTTGGTTGTATCTAACGGAGGTTCTAGATTTGTTTTATCTAGACCTTGTGTTCCTCCTTATGTAGAGGATTCTGTATGTAGAGGCATCTTTGTACCCTGAATGGACTGATGCAATTCTTTAAGCAAGACATCCAAATTTATGATTTGCTGACTTAATCGATCAAATTCTTCACGAGAAATGAGATTAGGCGCTTTCGCATTTTAAGACATGATTGGTCAGTAGGCTCGTGGCCTTTTGAATTTTGAAAGCGTAATGTGCCCCAATGATTTCCCTACAAAAGACTTATGTTGTTTAGTCTTAGGGTAATGTAAATGTTATCATAACATGTCCGTTTTAGGAATATTGTCCTGCAAAACCGGGTGTTAATTGATAACATGTATGCACAGATAATCTTCATATTTTCCATTACATAAAGATGAACATGGAATAAAATTACAAGTAAATGTTTTTACAAGTAATTGAAAATGGAAAGCATGAAGAGACTTTCCTCCGCGTTTGGTTTATCAAAGGTCGACCTATCTTAGGGTTTCTCTCGCGACTTTTTGGCATGAAGGTTCCCAGATCATCGCAATCTACTTGGCGGGAAATTAATCCGGTCTTTCAACTAGAGCGAATCTGGGTGGTGCCTTTCCTGAGCCCCGTTGGAATTATTCTTCCTACGAGTCCATTAATCAAACACTGACAGGATAGCCTTCTGGTGGAAGAACCACAGAACATACATTCACATACAATGTGTCTCACCGTGTATGAAAATGATGACATGTGCGAAGCACTAATATCACAGATAGATATAGTATAGTGCAGTAAGTAAAATGCTTTCATACACATTCATCATAAATGTAAATGCAACATTCACACATAAGCATACAACAGTTTTGAAAAGCTTGTAATATCGGCTTAAGCCCTCTTACTGGAGTCCCCAGCAGAGTCGCCATCTGTCGACGTCAGGATTTTTAGTGTCCCTTTTCGCTACTTGTTCTTTGGTGTTCTCATGTTAATGTGAGATTTGTTTGAAAAAACAAGTGAAAAAGGTCCGACATGTATAATGTCGACGATTTGACTTTAAGAGCTGCTAGTTGGTGTTTTTAACTGGTTGCACCAACGAAATCGAAAAGGTTTGCACATTGACCCAATGATGTGACACTGCTAAACGGGTCTGTGAAACAGAGATTCATTTGGGTTCGGGGGCTTGATTATGCGGAGGGAAGGTGTTAGGCACCCCCCGACATCTGTGTTGCCACGGTGACCGCTACTTTTCAAAGAAACTGTTATTTAAATGTGTGTGTGTGTGTGTGTGTGGATCAATGTGCAATTATTTGGAAGTAGTGTTTTGCCTCGTTCGCACCTATATGTAGAGGGCTTGAATTTATATAAAAATTCAATTTTAAACAAGATATAACAATGAGGTTTTGTAAAAGAGATTTTTTCAAACCCTGTGCTCAATAGTAATTGAGGCCTTTGATACTTCCATTTTATTATTAGATATTCAACTTGTTTGCTTTTATTTTCGAGATGCGAGGCATCTTCGAGAAAATAATATACAGCAGTGCCGAACTCCTCATGGGCATGACAACCATCCAAGGAAATTCAGACACCATAAAATAATGTACAAGCTGCTCACAGCTGAAAAGGGTCCATCACGGGAACCGAATCTAGATTCAGTAAACTGAATCTGTGATCATATGATTCCTAGGCTCACATGATACTGCAGTTTGTATGGAAAGCAGTAAGCAGTTATATATATAAAAGTTGTAAATATATATATATACAGACATGATCAACCACCACGAAACAACTCCATGGGAGATCGGAAAATGTAAATATATAAAAGCGGTATATATATATATATATGACATGATCAACCACCACAAAGTAAACTCCAGGCAAAACAAAATGTATATATATATATATATATATAACCAGTAAACACACCGGATGTAAATCCAGGCTCATCGGATATGTCCGACAACAATTATATATATAATTATATATATATATATATATATATATATACTTATATATATAATTGTTATCAGACATATCTGATGAGCCTGGATATCAAATATCAGATATCGAGATATATATATATATATATATATATATATAAGCAAGTAAACGCTCCAGACATAAGTCTAGGCTCAATTAAGGCATAACTCAATAATGTTAGTCCATATATGGAATATATACATATATAAGTATATATATATAGACAGAAATGAAAACCACGAACCAAAGTCCGGGCAAACGCACACAACACGACTCTCAATGTGTATAACAGTGTGTGATAATGTGAAAAGAAAGGCTTTATAGAATGTGAGAAGGCTTACAGTGGGCTGCCAATGTACAATTCTATGACTCTATATGGATAAACACTCAGCTCCCGCCGGATAAAAATATAGCTATATGTGAGATAACAGATGTTTAGAATGAGGAAACACTCAATATAGGTGTGTACAAAGTAAATTAGACAAGGCTTCCTCGCCTTTCTCTCTCCTTCTCTCCCTCAAAATGGCTGACCCAAGGTCTATATTTATATACTAATGGCCACAGGTGTACCTGCGGCAGCCGCAGTTGCAGTTGCGGCTAGTCGAGGTGTCCTCGGGCTTCGCAAGTCCTATCATCTCAAAGTACGTGCACTCGTGCACTATAATGTCCACTCAAACTTGCAGAGCTTCAATCTGAGCATCCGAACGAGGTATATGTGACCTTCTTCGGACCGTTTGTGTCGAGAGTTACGCAATGACATGCATTAGAGGTTGTACGAAGTTAGGAAGAGGGGAGCATGCCCATGGTCTTCAAGCTTCAAATTCTATCCGGTGTGTTGCCACGAGTAATAGTCACTCGGGATTGTAACTCCTCAGTTCTTGTGGAACATCATTGTAGGTATGTAAGTATGAAGTGTTGAGATGACGCATAGGTGTTGAGGTGGCAAGATGATGTTTGGCTCTTCACTGGGGTTATCTCTAGTTTGAGTTGAAAGCAGACGTTGCTCAGGGTTACATCTGAGATTGTACTACTTGTTTATATGCCACAATGTCATCTTGAGAGAGTTCCTGTCTGCTTGATGTTATCTCCGGGTCTGAGGTATGAGTGCCTCAGCGGGAGGTTTGAGATTGAAGCTGATAGCATGCATTGAAACAAACACTTTCGGAGTTATCACCGGAACTGCAACAACATTCCTTGGGGTTATCACCAAGGACGAAACTCAGGGTTATCTCCGAGGTTGGGAATGATCCTTCTGGTGTGTGTTCCGGGGTTGGCAATGATGTTCCCGGTGTGTGTCCCAGGTTTTGAGCTTGAACTTCCGATAGTATCCGGAATGGATGTGAGCTGTCTTCCAGGGTTATATCCGAAGATTTAATCGCCTCTCCTGCAATGTCGAGAATAGCGCGCAAAAAAAATTTTGAGTGTCTACATCATGGATAGAGACAGAGACTGCATCTGCTGCGGTAGTATGCACAGTGCCAAGGATTGATTCTGATGATGGGGAGCCCATGGAGGACACTGATATTCCCACTGATGAAGAGCTGTCTACTGGGTTGCCAGCAGCTCTTGTAGATTCTCCCAGTACGAGTGCTTTTGTGATCCAGCATTTAACACAGTATTTAGAACAGAGTTTTCATCTGATGACCTTTGAGAGAGATCATGCTAGAGCCTTGATGTTGACAGCTCTTGATGGGAGTGACACCACTCTATTGGAGAGAGATGAGGTTGTAGCCCATATATACACCGCTATTAAGAAGTTGGATGAGGCCAGATCTGCCAGAGATGCATTGACCGTTAAGCGAGATGCTGCCCTCTCTGTCCGGGACATAGCTGTTACAGATAGTACTGCAGTGAAATCCCTTACCACTAGCATGATTGCCGAGATGAGTGCCTATATTGATGAGCATCATGTCACCATGCAGTTGGCCTCAGACTTATTAGCACGTATAGACATGTTGATGCTGGAGACCACAACGTTACCCCCTTCCTCTGAGAGAGATGCTATGTTAGATCTAATAACCCGCATACACACCGATATGTAGATAGACTTGTATTTTTCTGCACAGACTAGCTTAGCCATTTTGTCATGTACAGTTCATATTGTATATATCAAACAACATTATATATGGCAGGGATATATATTTTGATTCCCTTCCCTTTTAGTTGTGCCTTGCTACTTGCTTGATATTTTGCCTGCTTCTTTAAGGCTTGTGATTTTGATGTATTCTGAACTCATCCTTGATAGATGGACATTAAGACGTCTCAGGATCTGTCAGAATGGATCATTGACCTGTGTGTATCCCTACCCTCTTTGGTTTCTTGGGACTGGTTTATGTATGTAAATGTGGAGAGGAATGTGGCTTTCCTCTCTGAGATTGACCGCATCACAGATGGTTGCCAATACTCCTATTTAAGAGGAGCCCAGTTAGTTCCATCTCTTATGGATTGGTGATGCTATTTGAGGAATCAACCACAGCTTAGATGGTCGCCAACTCTCCCATTTATGGGGAGGCCAGGTAGTTCCATCCCTTTGGTCTGAAGCCGATGAAATGTGATGGATTTCAATTTGATCCCAGTACCACTGACAAGTATTTGTGTTTTGGTAGGGGGTTAGACCGAACCATAAATGGCTTCTTACGTACTCCTGTTGAAGAGAAGATCAAGTCTGTGAAGTTCGAACCTGGTGTAAAAGGTTCAACGCTGTAGAAAGGTGTAGAAGAGTGTAGAAGTGTGTTTTTATTTTATAGAGAATGGTGTAGAAATGTTTTTGTGTAATGGTTGCCTACGTACTCCCAGTTATCGGGGAGATCAGGTCGACGTAGTTCGCCCCATGTTCAGGATGATTTGCAGCCAAAAAAGTTTAGTCCCATGTTCAGGACAAACTACGGGGGGAAATTTGATACCATGTTCAGGACAAACTGCAGGTGTGAAAAAGTTTAATCCCATGTTCAGGACAAACTGCAGATGTGAAAGGTTCAATCCCTAGTGGGATAACCGAAATTGTGTAAGATGTGAAATGAAGTGAAACCAGGCTGCTGGCTTGATGAGTGTGTTTCCCTGATGGGGCAGATGGGTATGAAGAAAAGGTTGTGTGTAGTAAGGGTTAAAAAACCTGAAATGACTGGTGATCTGGTCATCCAAAACCAGGATGTTTGCTTGATGGTAACCTCAGGCATAGTACCGTTTCACGGTGTCAGAATTGAGAAGTTATGGAAATTCATCGCCATCCATTTCCTGTAACCAGAGAGCACCTCCTGTCAATACCTCCTTGACAATAAACGGGCCTTCCCAGTTAGGAGCGAATTTTCCCTTAGACTAATCTTGGTTGTCAATGATCTTCTTCAAAACCAAGTCACGTTGCTTAAACTACCGTAGCCGAACTTTTTTGTTGTAGGATCTAGCGATCCTTTGTTGATATAACTCACCATGGAAGATACCATCAGTTCGCCTTTCGTCTATCAGAGACAATTGGTGATACCTGTCTTGTAACCATTGGTCTTCATCCAGTTGAGCTTCTATCGACACTCTGAGGGATTCCATTTCCACCTCTATGGGGAGCACTGCTTCCATCCCATAGGCTAATGAGTAGGGGGTTGCCCCAGTGGAAGTGCGCATTAAAGTTCTGTAGGCTAATAAAGTCAAAGGCAGTAAGTCAGGCCATCCTTTATGGTTGGCGAACATCTTTTGCATGATCTTGTTGATGTTCTTATTAGCCGCTTCAACAGCATCATTCATCTTTGGACGGTAGATGACGGAGTTAAGGTGTTGATGTGGAATTGACTGCATAACTCCTATATCATTTTGTTGTTGAGGTTCTTAGCATTGTCTGACACAATTACCTCTGGTTTTCTATATCGACAAATGACATTGTTTCTGATGAAAGTAATGATTACTTCTTTGGTAACCCTAGGGAAGGAGGCCGCTTCTACCCATTTAGTGAAGTAGTCGATCATGGTGAAAATAAATCAATGCCCATTACTGGCTTTGGGCTCGATGTGCCCAATCATGTCCATTCCCCACATTGAGAAGGGCCGAGGTGAACTCATATTGTGGAGCTCCATGGGAAGGGCGTGGATAGAATTCCCATGAATTTGACATTGGTAGCATCTCTTGACGTGATCATTACAGTCAGCCTTAAGCGAGAGCCAGTAGTGCCCTGTTCTTAGGATCTTCTTAACAAGTAAAGGGCCGCTCATGTGTAGGCCACATACTCCACCATGGATTTCATCCATGAGCCTTTGAGCTTAGTCCTTATCCAGACATCTGAGGAGACCTAGTCCCGCATCTCTTTTTTAGAGTGCATCTCCGCTCAGGTAAAACTGCATCGTCATTCGATGGATCCGCCTTCTTTCAGTCGGGCTCACCTCAGCGGGTGTAGATCCATCTCGTAGATACTCCTTGATGTGCTCATACCAAGGGTGCTGGATGGGAGGTAGCTCATCTGATACTTCTCCAACATAGTTCCCATAGGCTAGAGCCTTTTACAGGGAAAATGGGATGTTTGGCATGTTTTCCTTGTCAGTTATTTTGATCAAGGAGGCCAAAATTGCTAGTGCATCTGTAAAATCATTCCTATTATGAGGAATGTGGGGGAAGGTAATTTCTTCAAACTCAATAGCCATTTGTAAAACTTTCCGATAGTAAGGCAGCAAATGTAGTTCTTTGGAGTGATAGATTCATGTGGTCTGTCTGATTACCAATTCTGAATCCCCAAAGACAGTTAACCACCTGATACCCATTGATTGGGCAAGTTTGAGTCCCATGATACAGCCTACATACTCAGCTGTGTTGTTGGTGCTAACAAACTGCAATTTGACGGCATTGGGAAACTACTCCCCCGTACTGGATACTAGAATTGCTCCAACTCTAGAACCATCTGTGTTAACAGCTCCATCAAAATACATTTTCCACGTACAACATACATTGTACTTATGGTGTTACTGAACTGTCATTACCCCTTCATCGGGGAAGTATGTTTCCAAGGGTTTGTAATCCCCTGTAGGTGCGGTGGCCAGTTGATCTGTAATTCCTTGACCTCTGATAGACTTTTGCGTCACATAGATAATGTCAAATTGTTGCAGAATCAACTGTCATCTAGACAACTGATAATTTAATATGGGTTTACTGAACACGTACTTGAGAGGATCCATGCGAGATATGAGATGGGTTGTGTGATCATGGAGACAATGTTGTAACCTCATAGAAGTCCATGCTAAAGCACAACAAGTCTTTTTAATCAGAGTGTACTTGTGTTCACTTCTGTTGAATCTTTTGTTGAGGTAATAGATAGCTCGCTCTTGGTCTCTATTGTCTTTCTGTTCCAGCATGCAGCCCATGGCATTGTCATTAATGGATAGGTACATAAACATGGGAACATTGTGATGCCCGCAAAACAGGTATACATCACCCATCTTAGGTCGCCAGATAAATGGTACATAAATTAAATACAAACTAAATTATACAACAGTCGTGTAAAATACGACAAAACATAACTGAGAGTTTAAACAAGAATATTGCCTTCTAGACAATATCCACACTCAATGGAGTCCTCATTACATTTATTAGCACACTATTTAACAGAATAGTGAGGACTACTAATGCTATCATCTTGACTGTCACTCCATTTCCCGACCAGTCCCAACTATATTCTCATTTCCTGAAGAAAATAGTGAAAGAAATGGTGAGCTCAACTAGCCCAGTGAGAAATATTATGACTAAGATAATGCAGAATAAATTATCCTTAGCCTTCAATAGTATCACAACTGATAGAATACAATAGACAACAAGTTTTAGATCAACAATTGTAGCAGAAATAAGCAATCCATTAGAAGAGTCAAGTAGAGCATACAATCTACTATCTTCTATGATTATACCGAATAATCCCTGGTTATAATCATACTAACAACTGTCCATCAATGAACCATAGGCCAATGAGGACTTTTACCACATCATTCATTACATTACAGTCATGATTATACCGAATAATCCCTGGTCATAATCATACCAAGTCCATCTATACACGTAAGCCAAAGATGACTTTAATCACAATATAAGCATGAGGATGATGACAATGACATAATAATTCAATAAAACAAGTTCAAGGATAGATTTTAAAGATTTATAAATTAATTTATCCAGAATTCAATAACGTCCAAATTGTCAACATAATACTTCTTTGTGGAGTAAAATTCAAGAATGCTCAGTAGAATATTTCCATGAAAAGATACTGGATGAAGCACAAATATCAAGGATATTCCACTAATTTCATGGAGTATATAAGCTAAAACTTTAAACAACTTAGTATAATAGAATATATGAATCTGCAAATGGATTTTCGCCCGCCATGCGGTAATCCACGTAGATAGATCATTTCCATAATTTAATAAGGAATGAATACGAAGGATCATTCACCATGCATGTGGTAAATCCATGTAGGCGTGTTATTCCAACGGAATAATAAAGAATGGAATAACAGAAGAATTTCACCATGTATGCGGTACTTCGCATAGACAGGTTATTCCAACATAATAATAAATAATAGAAGAATAGAAGAATTTCACCATGTATACGGTACTTCGTATAGACAGGTTA
The DNA here is from genome assembly GCA_020205615.1 of Panax quinquefolius. Classification (NCBI taxonomy): domain Eukaryota; kingdom Viridiplantae; phylum Streptophyta; class Magnoliopsida; order Apiales; family Araliaceae; genus Panax; species Panax quinquefolius. The sequence goes on along the minus strand of JAINUW010000477.1, from coordinate 45,933 downwards.
TTCCAACATAATAATAAAGAATGGAACCAAGTCACGCGAATACGCATGCATGACAAAGATATTCCAATGTAATAATAAAGAATGGAATCAGTCATGCAATCACGCGCATGCATGTGATATTCCAAATGTAATAATAAAGAATGGAATAACAACGAGTAATTTCACCGGCATACGATAGACCACATGCGCATGTGTTATTCCAATGTAATAATAAACAATGGAACTGTGTCAAATGCGTGTACGCATACGCACATGATATTCCAACGGAATAATAAAGAATGGAATAACAGAAGAATTTCACCATGTATACGGTACTCCGCATAGACAGGTTATTCCAACATAATAATAAAGAATGGAATAACAATAGCTCTCTTAATGAATACGAAAGAAATAATACCCCTTACTTCAAAAGAAGACTGGATACTGGAATAGTGAGGTAGCAGACTTCTCTTCTTCTTTCTCTCTATAATTTCTCTCTATAATAATTGCTTTATAGCTTTAGTGAATTGGTGAGAAATGAAGGAAGAATGAGCTTCTATTTATAGGAAAATATAGTTTCAATAATAGCACATTTTGGGGCTTGAAATATTACAGTATAATACCTTCCTCTTTTCATTCATTTTTAATTTAGTCATGTAAGTATTATCAAACTTGCACCACCTCCCCTAATAGTAAATCATGTGAATCAATAGTTCTACACATGTAAAAATACGAATTACAGTATAGTACCTTCAACTATACCTCCATTTTTAACTTAGTCATGCAAGTATTATCAATCTTGGACCAACTCCCCTAATAGTAAAAGAATGTGAATCAATAGTACACACATGTGAACAAAAGTTATAATCATGTGAATCAATAGCAATTAATTGCTCATTTATCCGGTTAATTACCCAATTGGTCAATATAACCTCCAAACATCAATTATTATCGAAATAAATGCCGATTTTCAATAACACTAATAATTTCAACACAATGGAACTATCAATTTCATCTTTAATCAACACAAACTTATTCATCATTAATATTATAATTCACAATATTTAACAACCAGGTCGTTCCCAGGAAAGATGGGGCTTTCCGATAAGGATTACTCCTTATTGGCGCGCAATTAGGTGACCAAACCTCTCCTTGACAGAACTTCTAGACATTGTCAATATTGTAAATAATAATATGAATAACTCTGCCATTTCAATTATTAATTTAATAATATAACATATTGATACTATGACAATAATTGAATCAATAATATGAGAGATATGATGCAGCAATTACTGTAGCAATAATTGAGTATAACTGAGTGACTTCTTACATAAGCATCAATAATCAATACCGTGTGCTACTATGCAACCACACGTATTACTATACTTTTACTACCGAGTAGTTCAATAGTTTTAACAGTAATACTTTCGCCGTTATTTTTATAAAATGATAATTCTGTCATTTTCTAACTACGACAATACTTCCGTTGTGGGGTCCACCAATGATTGTGTCGTCATACGAATATTCCCTGTTAAAATGAATATTCCCCGACCAATCGAATATTATATATCTACTTGCTTACTTTGCAAAATTTATAAAAATTACCCACAACTATAACATTATATCAAATCCACAACATAATATTTTAAAAAAAATATTTTGAGAAATTTAAATCTTTATTCATAAAATTTTGGGGTCTCACAAACACCATCCCTGGGAGGTACCAAAATAGAAGCTTTGACCAGCTGCTCTTTGATTGTAAGGAAGGCTTTTTGACACTCATCATCCCATTTCATAGAGGAGTTCTTCCTTAATAATTTGAAGATAAGCTCACAGGTTGCTGTGAGTTGAGAAATGAACATGCTAATGAAGTTAATTCTTCCCAAAAATCTTTGTATTTTCTTCTTTGTCTGAGGAATGGGCATTTCCTTGATGGCCTGGATTTCGGTGGGATCCAGCTCAATCCCTTTGTGGCTGACTAGGAATCCTCGTAACTTGCCTGATTTAACACCAAAGGCGCATTTGGCTGGATTCAACTTCAAGTTATACTTACGCAACCTATTAAAGAGATTTTTAAGATTGTCTAGGTGGTCTTCCTCCCTTTGGGATTTGATAATGATGTCATGCACGTAGATCTCTATCTCTTTGTGCTTTAGGTTATAGAAAAGAGCCATCATAGCTCGCTGATAGGTTGCTCCGGCATTGATGAGGCCGAATGACAACCGTCTATAGCAAAAGGTTCCCCTAGGCGTGATGAAAGCAGTTTTCTCACGATCCTCCTCAAATACTATTATTTGATGGTACCCGCAAAATAATCAACAAAGGAGTATATGTCGTATTAAGCAGTATTGTCAATGAGAATATGGATAAATGGCACATGAAAGCTATCTTTGAGGCAAGCTTTATTCAGATCCTGGTAATCCACGCAGACTCGCACCTTTCCTCCTGATGTAGGTAAGGGGACTATGTTAGATAGCCATTCAGGGTATGTAGACACCATGATGATGCCTACTCGAAATTGTTTCACAATTTCTTTTTTAACCTTTAAACTCCACTCAGGTTTTAATCGCTTGAGCTTCTGCCTGACTGGCTTGAATCCCTCTTTAATGGGAAGGTGGTGGATGACAATGTCAGTGGACAAGCCCACCATGTCTTCATGAGATCATGCAAACACATCCTAGAATTGGGTTAATAGTGTAACCATGTAATTCCTCTAGTTTGTAGTGAGTTCTGAACCAATTAGATTAGCATAGGGTTTTCTAAGGTTTCGAGATTGAAGGAGGTGGTTTGATCAAGATTAGGTTTAGGTTTATCTTTGACCCATTCTTTGATCTCCTGAGGTATCTCAATGTCTTCTTGTATTTCCATCAAGTCTGAGTCCAACTTTTCATCAAAGTTACAGTCCTTATGGAGAAAAGGCACCTCATCAGCAAGTACAGGCACATCTAAACTCAGAGTCTTGAAACAAAATATGCTTTCATTAATCATACAAAGTGTTAGCATGTACTGACAAAATAACTGCTAATATTGTACAAAAAAGCAAGTAGTTAAAGCTATCTACAGGGCAGATGGGGTTTCTGCCCGTTTTACCCTTGTTGACCAATGCATGGAATGCTGCTCCAATTGTCAAGGGTGAAGTCCTGGTGGACGACAGTAATGAATGGGTTGTTATCGTCCTCCTTCTCCCAAATGATGACCATGACATCTAGGCATTCATCGTCTGGGGTGTATTTGTTTATATGTTTATCATGGACAATGATGCGTATGTTTGATAACCGCTTGGCGATGTCTTATTTAATCCTTCGTTCCTCTTCTTCCACTTTGGGATCAGGAATCAGGACCTCTTTTCCTTTGACTGGTATCGGCTTAGGAAATAATATAGTCATCACATGAGCAGGCACCTTTACCGAAGACTGTATAGACTCAGGATCTGTAGGTGGAGATAATCGTCATGTGGCTGAAGCTGAAGGAATCTATTTATGCTTATGAGGATTCCTGTGACTGGAACTGGCAGAAGAGCCTACCCCGGTTGTCCCGGTTTGACTGGGAACTTGAATTGGATGCTTAATGTCCTTATAGTATTTACCCAACCCTTGTCCAGGTTGATGACCCAACGACATCATTTCTTGAGTAGCCGACATTACCTCGGAATAAATCTTGGGTATGAGAGGTGGCACCCTAATGGGGTGGTAGTGAGTGTTTCTCACCTCCAGGGCATGGAAACTGACCGGTTCAACTTCTGAATTGAAGCTGATGAGTGGTATGTCACCTTGTTCAGGACATTCCGTCTCAACATTGACAGTGATTAAGCTATTATTGATAATGTATTTGAGTTGCTGGTGAAGGTTGGAAGGGATGGCTTCGTCCATATGAATCCATGGTCTTCCTAAAAGCAGGTTATACCTTGTAGCTATTTTGAGTACATGAAAGGATACACTGAATGTATGTGGACCAATCTCCACTGGTAGCTCAATTTCACCAACATCATTTCGTCGGGATCCATGAAAAGCCTTGATAACCGTATGGCTACTTTTAATCCACTTGGGGTTGATATTCATCTTCTCCAAGGTAGCATAAGGACAGATATTTAGAGATGAACCTCCATCTATCAAGACTCCTCCCACCATATATCCGGAGAACAGAACCGATATGTGCAACGGCTTGCAATGAACGGTCCCTTCAGCGGGTATGTTGTCATCAGTAAAGGATATCACATTGTTGTTAAAAATGTGGTCAACCAGATGTTGGAATTTTTCCACATCAACTGATTTTGGCAAATGGGCTTCTTCCAATACCCTTAGCAATACTATCCTGTGATCTTCGGAAGAGAAAACCAAGTCTAGTATGGAGATTTATTGTGGAGCTTCTCTCAAGCTTAAAACCACCTTGGCTTCATTATGGCCCATAGTATGGAGAAATTCTTCAATCTTCTCTATGGGAATCTTCCCCTTTGCTTTGATGGTAGGCTTCATCACCTGATGGGGAAGATACAGTGTATTCTCCTTCAACGTTGTAACAGTTATATGAGATGTGGAGCCTTCATCCTCTCCATAATTTCATGGAACTATTTGTAGGCTGATAGCAGGATATTGTGGTCTAAAGGGCAACATAATTGGCTTCGGTGCAGCCATTTTCAAAGGATTGTCAATATATTTGAGTTGGATTGATTGTATGGTGAGTGGTCTGGAAGCATCATCAGCCTCAACGGATATACTGATACTACTTCGTCCTTCCATTTTGTAGGATATGTATTTCGATTCTTGAGTAACAAAGTGTCATCGTCTGCCATCTGCAAGACCCCGCTGTCAATTAAGTTTTGGATGAGATGGCGGAGTGCCCAACATTCTTCTGTGTTGTGACCACGAAAATGGGAGTGATACTGACATACTCCATTAGAATTGAACCGTCTTGAGCAGGGATTAATTGGAGGTAGAAGGGATATAATTCTTTCTTGATTGATCAGCATCTGAAATATCTCCTCCATAGGTTGGACAAGGTATGTAAATTTCCTTCTATTGGCAAAATCTCGACGGGCTTTGGCACTTGCTCTTTTGGCAACCTTATCCTCCAGTGTTTAACTTTCTTAAGGCGATGATGGAGTATTCATAACAAAAGGAAGGAGACTAGCATGCTCCTGGCTGACTAATTGACTTGTGACTTGGTGCTGATGGATCACTAGTTCTACCAATTGCTTAACCTACTTGCAGAGAGCTTTCATCTTTCGTATAAACTGGAACTATACGTAATCCCATTTGTCAACACCATCCTTACTGGTTTGGGAAGATTCAACAACATAATTGGAACTCTGTCCACTGCTCCAATTAATCATATTAACCTCTTCTTCTTTGTGCTGAAGAAGAGGGTTGTCTTGCACATGAGGTTGGTCGAATTTAGTCACCACAATCTCCACACTATAGATCAAATCCTGGATCTTGTGTTTTAAGGCCCAGTAATCATGTGTATCATGTCCTGGTGCCCCGACATGATAATCACACTTTCGGTTAGCATTAAAATCCTTCCCACTCGGGTTGGCTGGTGGAAGAAGATGGGTAATTTTCTTTTGAGTTGTCAGAAGAGTGATAATGTTCTCGAGTGAGTCCCCTAAGGGTGTGAATACTCGAGTGCGTCTGACTTCTCCACCTTTAGGCAATGGAGGGTTTGAAGATTGTACTTGAAAGGGGGAGTAGTTTCTCCTCTGGATATGTATGCTCTGTTTACCTTTCTGACCTTGTAGTATCAAGGAAACATCCTCCTCTTTCTTCTTATGGACCCTCCGGGGGTTGTTTCCATAAGTTTCGGACTAGATGTGCTCAGCAACAGCTTTAAGGGCAGCTAGGTCTTGAATCTTTCCCGACTTCAATCTCATTTCAGCCATCTCCCCATGTTTGATCATTTTAGAAAATGGTCTGCCAATGCCAGCTAAGACTTTTCATAGAAAGGAGCTTCTTGTATGTCTATGAAGGTCATAACCATTTCTGACTCCATCATAGAAGGAATAACTTGAGTAGCAAGGCGCCTCCACCTTTGAGCATACTCTCTGAAAGACTCATTAGACTGTTTTTTAACCTTGGTAATTTGGTACCGGTTTGGAGCCATCTAAGATTGGAAGTTGTACTGAGTGAGGAAAGCAAGAGCTAACTCTTCCCAGCTATGGATCTTATAATTGTCTAGTCTGGTATACCATGATCGGGCTTCTCCAGTTAGACTCTTTTGGAACAGCTGCATTCTGAGCTTCTCATCTTCTACATAAGATCCGAGTTCTCCAATGAATACCTTCATATGTGTGTTAGGATCCCTCAACCCGTCATACTTTTCAAAGTCAAGAGTTTTGAAATTCTCTGGATAATGAACACTAGGGAATATACAAAGGTCAGCATATGAAACACTCCCATGTGCTCCAATTCCTTTGATCGAACGAATGGTTTCTTCCATTTGAAGGACTTTCTTCATGATATCACCGGTGTCTAGATCTTCTTTGAGATGGGTGTTTTCAGGGGTTTTGTTGGTTGTATCCAACTGAAGTTCAGGAATTATTTTATCCAAACCTTGGGTTCCTCCCTGTGCAGAGGATTCTGTATGTACAGGTATTCGTGAACCCTGAGTAGATTGGTGTACTTCTTTAAGCAGAACAGCCAAATCTGTAATTTGTTTGTTTAATCTATCAAACTCCTCATGAGAGACAGGAGTAGGATTAGACTGCTTAGAGGAAGACATAATTGGTTGTAGGCTCGTGGCCTTTTTGGATTTTGAGCGGGTAACAGGCCCAATTATTTCCCTACAAAAGAATTGCATAGTTTAGTCTTAGGGAATATATAAATGATTACATGCTATCATGATGTATCTGTTTTATGAGTATTATCCTACAAAATAGATGTTAGCTGTTTGTAATACAAAATAGCATGTTAAATATTAAATATGCATGTACACATATTTCTTCATATTTCCCATTACATTAGATTGATATAGAACAGCATTACAAGTAAATGATTTTACAAGTAATTGAAAATGGAAAGTATGAAGAGACTTTCCTCCGTATTTGGTTTATCAAAGGCAGACCTATCTTAGGTTTACTCTCACGACTTTTTGGCATGAAGGTTCCCAAATCATCGCAATTTACTTGTCAGGAAGTTAATCCGGTCTTTCAACTTGAGCGAATCTGGGTGGTGCCTTTCCTGAGCCTCATTGGAATTAGCCTCCCTACGAGTCCAGTAATCAAACACCGACAGGATAGCCTCTTGGTGGAGGAACCACACAACATACATTTACATACAACGTGTCTCACTGTTATGAAAATGTTGACATGTGCGAAGCACTAATATCACAAATAGATATATTGCAGTGCAGTAAGTAAAATGCATTCATACCCATTCATTATAAATGTAAATGCAACATCCACACACTAGCATATAACAGTTTTGAAAAGATTGTAGTAGCGGCTTAAGTCCTCTTACAGGTGTCCCCAGCAGAGTTGCCACCTGTCGACGTCGAGATTTTTACTTGTCCCTTTTCTATTCTTGTCTTTTGGTGTTCTCATGTTAGGTGAGATTTGTTTGAAAAAACAAGTTGTGAAAAGGTTCAACATGTATATGTCGACGATTAGACTGTAATAGTCGCCAGTTGGTTTTTAACTGGTTGTAACAACATAACCGAGAAAAGGTTTACACATTAACCCAGTGATGTGACACTGCTAAACGGGTCTATGCAACCGAGATTTATTAGGGTCCGGGGACTTTCTTTTGCAGAGGGAAGGTGTTAGGCACCCTCCGACATCCGTGTTACCACAGTAACCGCTACTTTTTAATTAAACTGTTATATGAATGTGTGTGTGGGTGGGTCAATGTGCAGATATTTGGAAGTAGTGCTATTGTGATGCCCCCAAAATAGGTATAAATCACCCATCTTGAGTCGCCAAATATATGGTACAAAATTTAAATACAACTTAATTATACAACTGTCATATAAAATACGACAAAACATACTCTGAGAGTTTTAATACGAATATTGTCATCTAGACAATATCCACACTCAATGGAGTCCTCATTACATTTATTATCACACTATTTCACATAATAGTGAGGACTACTAATGCAACCATCTGGACCATCACTCCGTTCCCCGATTAGTCCCAGCTATATTCTCATTTTTTGAAGAGAACAATAAAAGAAAAGGGTGAGCTCAACTAGCCCAGTAAGAAATATTATGACTAAGATAATGCAGAATAAATTATCGTTAGCCTTCAACAATGTTAAACTGATAGAATATAATGTATAACAAGTTTAATCTGCAAATAACAAGCAATTCATTAAAAGAGTCAAGTAGAGCATGATATCTACTATCTTCTATGATTTAAAAAGTTTTTCATCAACTTTATCGCTGAGACTTAGCTTAATAAATAAACCACATCATCGAATCATCCCTGCACCACGGCCAAGGATATTCATGTAATCACCAATGGTCATGATTATACCGAATAATCCCTGGTCATAATCATACCAACAACTGTCCATCAATGCACTACAGGCCAACAAGGACTTTTACCACATCGTTTGTAACATTACGGGGTCATGATTATACCGAATGATCCCTGGTCATAATCATACCAATCAACAGTCCATCTATGCACGTAAGCCAAAGATGACTTTCATCACAATATAAGCATGAGGATGATGACAATGATATAAGAATTTAATTAAAAGAAACAAAGGATAAATTTTTAAAGATTTATAATTTAATTTATCCAGAATTCAATAATGTTCAAATTACCAACATGATACTGCTTTGTGGAGTAAAATTCAAGAATGATATTGTATCAAAAATGATTTAGACCGAAAAGAAATCAATTTTTGTCATAAATAGTACTCTGGGTGAATAGTACCTGGGTGAATAGTACCCCGTGAATAGTACTTTAGGAATAGTACCCCATGAATAGTACTTTATGAATAGTACTCGTGAATAGTACTTCGTGAATAGTACTTTATGAAAAGTACTTTATGAATAGTACTTTTGTGAATAGTACAGTATAAATGAATAGTACTCATGGACAGTAGTCCGACACGAAAAGCTTAAAATTTAACAAGAATGTACATAAAATATCCTTCTGAAATGATACTAGATGAAGCACAAAGTTCAAAGATATTCTACTAATTTCACAGAGTATAGAAGCAATACTTTAACAAAATAAGGGTATAATCAAGAATAAGTGATGAAATAATATTACTCACATACTACAAAGTATGGAAGAAAATATTATTCCTTATGAATAGTGAACAAAAATAATATCCCTTACGACTGTTGAACGAAAATAATATTCCTTACGAATATTAAACGAAGATAATATTCCTTGCGAATATTGAACAAAAATAATATTTTTTATGAATATTGAACGAAAATAATATTCATACGAATACAAAAAATAATATCTCTTCATAATATAAAATAAATAATACCCCTTACCTCAGAAGAAGACTGGATACTGGAATAGTGAAGTAGCAGACTACTCTTCTTCTTTCTCTCTATAGCTTCTCTCTCTATAATTACTCTTGTGAGACTTAGTGAATTGGTGAGAATGAAAGAAGAATAAGCTTCTATTTATAGGAAAATATATTTTCGATAATTGCACATTTTGGGCTCAAAATATTATAGTATAATACCTTCATCTTTTCTTTCATTTTTAATTTAGTCCTGCAAGTATTATCAAACTTGCACCACATCCCCTAATAGTATATCAGGTGAATCAATAGTACAATCATGTGACTCAATAGTTCTATACATGTGAAAAAAATAATTACAGTATAGTACTTTCATCTATACCTCCATTTTTAATTTAGTCATGCAAGTATTATCAATCTTGCACCACCTCCCCTAATAGTACATATATGTGAATCAATAGTACACACATGTGAACACGTAGTTATAAGCATGTGAATTAATAGCAATTAATTGCTCATTTATCCGATTAATTACCCGATTGGTCAATATAACTTCCAGACATCAATTATTATCGAAATAAATGTCGATTTCCACTAACACTAATAATCCTAACACAATGGAACTATCAATTTCATCTTTAATCAACACAAACTTATTCATCATTAATATTATAACTCATAATATTTAACAATCAGGTCGTTCTCAGGAAAGAGGGGGCTTTTCGATAAGGATTTCTCCTTATTGGCGCGCAATTAGGTAACTAAACCTCTCCTTGACAGAACTTTTAGATATTGTCAATATTGCAAATAATAATATGCATAACTTTTTCATCTCAATTATTAATTTAATAATATAAAATATTGATACTGTGACAATAATTGAATCAATAGTATGAGAGATATTATGCAATAATTACTATAGAAATAATTGAGTATAACCGAGTGACTTCTCACGTAAGCATCAATAATCAATACCGTGTGCTACTATGCAACCATGTGTATTACTGTACTTTTACTACCGAGTAGTTCAACAGTTTAACGGTAAAACTTTCGTCGTTATTTTTATAAAAAGATAATTCTATCACTTTCTAAATACGACAATACTTCCGTTGTGGGGTCCACCAATGATTGCGCCGTCGTACGAATATTCCTTGTTAAAATGAATATTCCCCGACACAACGAATATTTTATATCAACTTGCTTCTTTGCAAAATTTTCAAATATCACCCTTAACTTTAACCTTTTATCAATTTAAACATTTACTAAATAGAATAATAATTATAGGAAAATTGAATACTTTCATTTCATAAAATTCAGGGTCTTACAATCTCCCCTCCTTATGAAATTTCGCCCTCGAAATTTACATACCTGGTAGTTCGAAGAGATGAGAATACCTTGCTTTCTTTACGAATTGTACCTTCCCTATTATTTCCTCTCTATCATGATTTTCCCATTTCTCATATCCTGTATTTCAGATATCATTCTAGAATATAGTTTCAAAATAAGGGTTAATTGACATACCACATATTATCCCTATATTCTGACCGACCAATTAAATAAAAAGTAACTTAGGTAGGTCATACTAGCGAAGAAATTCTACGTCTCTCCCCTCCTAGTTCTTGTCTCACATCTCAGCCAGGGATCATATCCCTAAGCTTTGATACCAACTTTAACGCCCCAAAAATAGGTATATATCACCCATCTTGAGTAGCCAAATACATGGTACAAAACTTAAATACAACTTAATTATACAACTGTCGTGTAAAATACGACAAAACATACTCTGAGAGTTTTAATACGAATATTGTCATCTAGACAATATCCACACTCAATGGAGTCCTCATTACATTTATTATCACACTATTTCACATAATAGTGAGGACTACTAATGCAACCAAATGGACCATCACTCCGTTCCCCGACTAGTCCCAGCTATATTCTCATTTTCTGAAGAGAACAATGAAAGAAAAGGGTGAGCTCAACTAGCCCAGTAAGAAATATTATGACTAAGATAATGCAGAATAAATTATCGTTAGCCTTCAACAATGTTAAACTGATAAAATATAATAGACAACAAGTTTAACTGCAGTGGAACAAAAATTCCATTAGAAGAGTCAAGTAGAGCATGATATCTATAGCATCCCCAAATCCGGGTCCCAAATCACCACGGATCATGGTATGCTAAATCTATAACTATTGCGAAAGATATAAACATAAATTGTTTATACACTAAACATACACATTATTTTCCCCAAGGTCGAGTAACCTTAACTTATTACACAATTCATAACATATCTAACATATAACGTTACTATCACACTATACTATTACAATTAAGCTGCACATAAAATCCAAAGCTAGACTGTCTTTAACCTTTCCTTATATCCAACACATTCATTTTTATCTGCAATGTTTTATCATGATATAGCATGGGTGAGCATGAAAGTTTTCAAGCAAGTTTAAATTTATTTAAAGATATATAATAATTGAAATAGCCTGAATAATAAGCTGGCTTTAATTCCTCAATGTAGTTGAGAACTAGCATGAATAAACTTTTGACTGAACAAATATTAAACATGAATAAATATATCTGAACCGAACAGTAATGAAGGTGATCAACCTTTCATACCTGACTTATACATGCAATATGTACAGAGTACAATTCTACAATGGCAATCAGCAATGATTAACCATAAGCAAATATGAAGGAAACAACTCTTAGTAGAGTTAAGTAAAACTTGCCTGAGCCGTTGATTACCGCTACGTAATTTATATCGCTTTATCCGAAAACCTAATATTAGTAATATAGATCTCCAATATTAGAATAACATCATCACAATATAATAATATTATATGTATATATATATATATAGAATAATCTAAACACATAGCACATAACCCTATCAGTCTATTCAGCACATAAAACTTAGCATCAAGTCAGACTATTTAAGTCCGAGTTGAATCCGACAAAATTCTAACATCCCGACGGTCTAGTCGGATAATACTCGAGTTTAAGTTCAATTAAAATCTACCTAACACTTAACAACTATCTTAGATAATCATATTATCATTCAAAATATTTTTCATAACCTCATAATAATTTTCATATAATTATTATCATTTAACATGATTTTTCAATCATTAATATCTTATTTAAATGAATTAAATATCACATAATTCCTTTATCATTAATATTTATTTAATACCAAATATTAATGAAATACATAACATAATATTATAATATATTTATAATATATCAAAGTATTATTAATAACTTAAAATCACATTCATATGATTTTTATCCTTTAATTTCATTATCCGATAATTGCTTTTAATATTAAAATATTAACATTTTCATGACAAAATATCAAAAGTTATATTTATAACACTTAAATCATTTTTATATTATTTTTAAAACATTAATTCTAATTTTCAATAATTTATTTAATATATTTATTAAATTAATTAATTACCATTAATAATAAATTATTAATTAAATTCATCACAAAATATTAAAATTCATCAAAAATAACTTAAAATATTTTCTAATATCATAATATAATTTTCCATGATTTTTAAAGTATAAAAATCATTTTCAAATAATTTATTTAATATATAATTAAATAAATTAAATACCATTTATATTCCAAAATATTAAATATTTATGAAATATACCCAAAATAATTAAAAACTAATTTTCGTGCTTTAAAATAATTTTTAATAATTTATTATTTATTTTTTATAATTAAAATCTATTTTTCTATAATTATTTATTAAAATAATTAATTTTCTAATTAAACTGTCGCTAAAAGGGGATTAGGCGACAAATCTGCCGCTAAAGGTGTTCTTGGGCATGTTCTTCAACATTCATCAGCAAACCCAGAAATCAAGTCCGTTAACAAGTTAGCAACTTTGACCAAATTTTGATATGTGATCCCAAGGTTTTCTGGGCTGCTTGATGTTATAAAAATGTAGTATTAATGTAATACTAGAATTATAAACAAATTCCAGGGTCATTCGATATCATAACAGAGAGATTCTAGCCATTAAAAAGTCTGACAAGACTGTTCTTCATTTCTGGGTTTTCTAGAAAATGAAGAACAGCACATGGTGTTATATTTAGATCCTTAGATCGTGAGCTACAAGTCTGGCTTGGGTGATTTATGAGTTCAACATTGTAACCCAGATGTCAAGGTATAAGTATACGACCTTATATCGCCTAAAACAACAACACGTGCGCGGATCAAAGCCGACAAACTAGGGTCGGGATATGGTTCTCAAGATCCGGTTTCCCAAAAATCTTCATCTGGTCAGTTGGTCAACAGTGGTTTGACCCTGAATTTCTACGATCTTGTTACAGATTTGGGTGATCTAAAGATTTTAGTATGCACACCACATGTCAGACTACAAGGATCAAACAACATCATAGCCAAAACACTAACATACAGAAAGATCAAGGGTTTTGAAAATCTTGTCAGACCACTTGGGAAAATTCTGGGTTGCCCAGAAAATAGTTTCGTGCTTGGTAAACCCCTTTTGACCGATCACATCTTGAAATATACTCATGATCTGAGCTTGATTCAAGACTCAGATCAAAGCCCTCACAACAAAGAACAGATCCATAACATAAAATACACCAAAACATTAACAGGTAAAGATCTAAGGCCTCTGACATATGGCTGTCAATCCATATTTTTCAAGTTTTCCAGATTTTTAAAATCTTCAAAATCGTGCATCTAGATATTATAGATCCATGATCTATCAACCCAGATCACTAAAAGACACTCTAATACACAACTTTAACTAACAAATTATAACATATAACATAAGATCACTGATTTTTTAAGATTTAGTTTTTTTTTTACCTTTTTGAGCCTTGATCTTGAATCTGATCATCATGATATGTTCTTAGCTTGCTTATGATCATTCTAGGAATTGATATACTTCATATTTTCGTTAGTCTAGAGAGAGAAAGTGTGGGTTGAGAGTTTGATAGCAAATTAACACCATTTGATAACTTTCTCTCTCTTCAATTATTATAAAATTGGATGCAATTGAAAATGGCTGATATGAGGAGCTAGTATTTGATACATAGCTAGGCTAGGGCTAGGGTTAGTCATCCACACAAGATCATGGCAAGATTCACATACTTCTCTTCAATAATGCACAAAGGTTAATTTAGTCATTTAGCTTCCATTATTAAAGACATTTAAGTAAATTATACAAACCCTTAGGGTTTGACCCTTAGGGTTAAAACCTAAGGTTCTCAAAAATCAATTTTCTAATATTTTCAATTTAGGTTTTCTAAATAGAAAATTAATACCTCTAAATTATAATTAAGATTTTCTAATTATATTCTAATTCCCCAATCATAATTAAATCTTGCTAATTAGGATAAATAATTCCTAATTAAAATAGCTAATTTATCAATTTGGTCCACTAGGGTTTTAAACGGAACAATTAGGGGTTTAAACTTTAAAATTAGGGTTTTCTAAATTATTAGAAAATCTAATTTAATCATTAGGGTTATCCCTAATTAGGTTTGTAATTAAAATTACTTATACCATTAAATTTAGCCTTTGAATTCTCAAATTAGGGTTTTATATTCCAAATTAGGGTTTCAGATTCTCGGAACTGAATTTAGGGTTTCTAGAACCGATTTCTAGGGTTTCTTATAAATCGTAAGAATTTTCTAACTGAACGTGGACGTTCTAAATATATACATAGGGTTTGGATACTAATAAAATTTATCTGGTCAACCCTTGACCCTTAACCACATTCTGTACACATATAATACCATATTCACAAAACATATACACATATACCCTTAATCCTGAATAATTCACCACAAAAATTTTAAATTCACAAAATTCCTTCCTGAAAATAATGAATCTATTCACTTAATTTCTGTCTAGGTTTATTATTTAACCTTAAATTCAATAATTAAGATTTAAATTATTTTCTAATTCTCAGGTCGTCACATTCACCCCTTCTTCTAAGAATTTCGTCCCCGAAATTCAACTTACATCGTATTCCATACAGCTTACACCATTCATACACATCATCACATGCTACCCAATACACCACTCACAAGAGTAATATTTTAAAATTATGCTGAGGAGTTACATAGACTATTTGTCTGTCATTTTCGCAAAGGTTTATGGAAATTCATTCGCAAACCGCACTGGTCTTATGAACATAGTGGGTGATCAGCCTGTTCTTCCCTTTACTGGCCCAGTAATACTGGGTTGATCTGTTTCTCGTCATTGTCATAGACACAAAATTTTACCTCAGTCTTATTATAGAATTCTGTACCAAAATAATTTGGTTCGGGAAATTTTTATCAATGAACACTTAGAGTTTTTCATAAACGTTGGTCTAGACGAATCGAATAGCTTGGACTCACATCAATAATTCAATTCAATCGAATTATTTAGGTATAGCCAAACCCCGTTGGCAAATTAAAATTTTGAATTTTTTTGTCGTACTGTATTAACAGCCTGTTTGAGGATGCTGTCATCGAGTGGCTTTGTCATAACACATCATACAATAGTGGAATAACAATTTTAGATCAAATTCAACACTAAGTATCCTGCATTTACAACTCTATTAACTTTTTATCATCTCTGCACCAGGTTACATGGTACATAAGTGATAAATAAAAATATATTTTGATATTTCAAATCATTATTGTCTAGCCAAAATAATTAGCATAGACTGTACTTTAAACCGTTCCAAAAATGATTACGAGTCTACATATATTTTTTTTTTCAAAAGCACATAGTGCGTATTTAGCTTGATGTCAATTTTTTGAAGTATAGCATAGCTAGGAATTTTAGAAAACTTATGTCTCCACTAATAATCATTTGCTTAAACAGTCTATCTATTCCTATTATCCTCAATACTCTATTCACACATCACTATTCCCAGTTCATCAAACTTACCACACTAATGAGTTCAGGAACTTTCCACAATCATATGAGTTTAAGAACTTGTCCTAGTCAGACCTTTCGCGTGCATTCGCTGAGGGGTTCATAAACATTTCATATAATCACGAGTCACGAACGTACCATAAGTATGAGTTTTAAGAACTCGTACTTAACCTGATTTTCTCTACTTATAACTTATCTATCTGTTATACACATGAGAAAGGGATCACCCTTTTGAACATGAATATAGCAAATAGACACAGACATTTCAATGATTATCAGTGCTAGAACTAAGTGGTTGTTACACCAAGTACAATTCAACTCCCATACGAAGAATCATAGAACTTAGCTGCTGACATGAGTTCTCAATTGAAATCCCCACCTAAACCTACTCCCTTCTCAATACGAATATCATTTAATCCATATTCATAATCCTTTCCTAAATCTGTATCAATTCATAGTACAACTGAAACACAGCAATCCTGTTGTAAACTTTTCAATCATTCGATTGATCCATATCAGATCACGGGGTGATCTCATCGTATATATTACGATTCATTTCTATACTTTGATCATTTTATTTGACGATCTCATATCCATAAACCTTTAGTCTTTTAGACTCTATCTATTCACCACTACTGTTCAACTTTATTATCAGAGTTAGGAAACTCCAGGTGGGATGAAATGTAAATAAAGCTGTAAAAGCGATCAACTGCCACGAAGTAAACTCCAGGCCTGACAGAAATGTAGATATATATATATGTACAAATATATATATATAAAAGCAGTAAACGCACCGGATGTGAATCTAGGCTCATCAGATATGTCCGACAACAATTATATATATATATATATATATATATATATATAAGCGATAAACGCTCCAGACCGAAGTCTAGGCTCAATCGAGGCATAACTCGATAATGTTAGTCCATATATGAAATATATACATATATATAAGTATATATACAGACAGAAATGAAAACCACGGACCGAAGTCCGGGCAAACACACTCACACGACTCTCAATATGTACAACAGTGTGTGCTAATATGAGAAGAAAACTTTATATAATGTGAGAAGGCTTACAGTGGGATGCCAAAGTAGACTTCTACGACTTTAAATGGATAAACACTCAGTTCCAGCCGGATAAAAGATAGCTATATGTGAGCTAACAAGTGTTTAAAAATGAGGAAATACTCAAAAGATGTGTATGCAGAGTAAAATGGACAGGGCTTCCTCGCCTTTTTCCTCTCTTCTCTCTCTCAAAATTGTTGACCCAAGGTCTATATTTATAGACTGATGGCCAGTGTACTGCATGTAGCCGTAGTTGCACTACTTAATTTGGTCGAGGTGTCCCCGAGCCATGGGGTCCTATCGTCTCGAAGTACGTGCACTTGTGCACTGTAATGTCTGCTCGAACTTGCTGAACTTCAATCCGAGCATCCGAACGAGGTATATGTGACCTTCTTCGGACCGCTTGTGTCGAGAGTTACGCAATGACATGGATTAGAGGTTGTACGAAGTAAGGAAGAGGGGTCTATGCCCATAGTCTTCAAGCTTCAAATTCTATCCAAAGTACTGCCATGCGTAATAGTCACTCAGGATTGTTACTCCTCGGTTCTTGTGGGACATTATTGTATGTATGTATGTATGAAGTGTCGAGACGACGTGCAGGTGTTGAAAAGACAAGATGATGCTTGACTCCTCACCGGGGTTATCGCCGGTTTGTTGAAAGTAGACGTTGCCCAGGGTTACATCTGAGATTAGACCACTTGTTGGTATGCTGCGATATCATCTTGTTGAGGCAGTAAGATGACGCTTTTAACTCCTTACCGGGCTTATCGCCGGTTTGAGCGGAAAGCAAACGTTGCTCAGGGTTACATTTGAGATTGGACTGCTGCAAGTGTTTGAATACCGCAAGGTCATCTGTGAAAGAACCTATCTGCCCATTGTTAGCTCCGAGTCTGAGGTATGATTGCCTCAGAAGGAGGTCTGAGCTTGAAGCTGATCGCATGTGTTTAAAACAAACAATTTTGGAGTTATCGCTGGAACTACAAAAGCATCCCTTGGGGCTATCATTAAGGATGGAGTTGCTACTCCCAGTGTTGTTTTTTGGACTGGAACTGAACATCGTGGTGTTATCGCCGAGACAGAACTATCCTCTCCGGTGTTATTGTCGGTCTTTTGATCTTGCAAACCTCGGGGTTATCTCCGAGATTGGAAATGATGTTCCCGGTTTGTGTTTCGGGTTAGAACTGTAGTTTCGGTAGTATCCGGAATGGTTGTAAGTTGTCTTCCAAGGTTATCTCCAAAAGACGAATCTGCCCTCCTGTAATGTTAGTAACAGGCATGCAAACAATTTTGAGTGTCTACAGATGCCCCTCTTTATAATATTCATGCAATGCAAGGCATGGATAGAATAAAGAATCCTAGACACTTGAAATGCAAGCAAGATAAACTTGATTCTATTTGCAGCAACATGATGCAAATGTATGATGTATGATTGTCAGGTAATCCTGTTGGGATGACAATCAGTGATGGCTTGGACATGCGATCCAAGTCTCCAAGGATGTTGACGTTGGGCCGATCACCAAAGTCTTGAATCCTAGACATTGGCCTATATCCCATAGAGGTACCTCTTGTGTGTAAGGGATCTGTGGGGATAAAGCTTTCTTTGTTTGAGGATGTGTATAACATATTCCCTCATTCTGTCGGAGTTACTGCCAACAGTTTGTCATCGTAAGGGTTGCCCGACCTTCGTTGATGTGTGTATCACCGGATAAATCCCTGCTGGGTGTATTGTCAAGGTTGCTTGACCTTCATTGATGTATGTGTCAATGGTAGCATTGTGTTGTAGCCCTTGCTGGTGAAGGTTGCTTCGATGGGTTTACTTGCCATCGGCTGACATGATGTCAAGGCTGCTTGACCTTCATTGATGTGTGTATCAATGGTTGCATTGTGTTGTAACCCCTGCCGGAGATACGTAGATGCTCGAAAGATGCGCGTTGTGACCCCGGCCGGGGATACGTATATGTTTGATAACTTCGATGTTGTAACCCCCGCCAGGGAGGTTTGATATTTTGTGGTTTTGTGTTGTAACCCCCGCCGGGGAAGTTTAGGGTTGTGACCCTGCAAATGACGGCATCGGACCTTTGTGGGGTATTGCCGTGAATGATCTATGAAAGTTGAGCTCATTGGTATAGTATACCCTGCATTCAGGCGAATACCGTTGAGACGACAGGAGTTTAACTCTGACCGACGAGAAACTAGAATTTCAGGCTATTCCGCTCAATCGCGTAGCACTTTTATTCTTGATTTGGCCTTTTCAGCTTGTGAGACCTCCTTTGCAACTCTAACTGGAGCGAGCCGGAGGTGTGGGACTCATGTAGGAGTGTCGCAGGTACACCTGCAGGAGCCGCAGGTGCGGCCAACCGTGCCTATGTATAGGCGAATGGTTGCTTTCATAAGTCATTTTCAAGTTGCGCAGCGAAGGAAATCTGAGAGCTCTTCTTTAGATCTGCTGAGTTCGGGCAACTTTCTACATATTCTGCCACTGTACAAACGTTCTTCACTCTCCTGGTAACACATGCATGTATTTTTTTCCAATTTCTGTCCGTTGGAAAATGACTTATCACATGAAATGCATTTAGACACGTAGTAGTGAATATGCATGCTGATATGACTTGATAAAAAATATTCAACATAGAAAATGTTAGTATTAAACCATGCTGAACATAATGATGTGAAAAAATTTAACTTTAGAAGCAGTCAAATTGGCACTTTTTACTGTCATTTCTTATCCTATATGAGGATAAATGAGTAAAGGCATAAAAGTAAAATAATCCTGGTAATTAGACTACACTTACGGATTTTTACTGTGATGTGATTAATGCATGTAGGATGTATATGACTATGCAAAGGTGTGCTATTGAATGGCCACCTAGTCATGCCTATGTGCATGTGGATAGTCCCATTTATAAAGGGGGCTATGGAAAAATTTTCCCAAAATGTAGGTATTGGGTAGTCATGCATTTTTAACTCTACTGTAGATGTATGTTAAAACAATGCATTTTGAAAAGCTCCAGGTAAGAAATTACCACACCCTTTCTGAGGTGATTTGGAGACTTGTTGTCCAGATATTATGGATTCGGATCAGCCGAGTAGTTCCCGTAGGACCACTTCTGGTGTACGGAGGAGAGCTTCTGAAGAGCCTCATTGCTGTTCTATTAGACAGCCTCGTCGTTTGGTGGATGTGGTGATGCATCCTATTCGGGTTGAAGTGCCGAATGTCGAGGACGAGGAGGATGATGCACCGATCGAGGTTCCTGCTCCTGCTGTACGTGTTCCCCGTAGGAAATTGTCAGGTATTCAAGTGGCGAACCCAGATCTTCTGGGTGACTTGAGTAGGCATCCTTCAGTATACCTGCACGCAAACGAGGTATGAAGTTAGATCTTTAATTTTCCTTATTTCCTATTATTGAGGAGTCAAGGAGTCTGATGTTGATCTGCATTTGATGTAGGTTCCCGGCTTCACGCAGCCTCGAGGGAACTGGTTTAGCATCCACTCTATGTATCAGGTCTTGCATGATGACTACAGAGCGATCTTCCATGGCTGTGGATTTGGGATGTTCTTCTCAATTCTACCCCGTCGTTGTCCCTGGGGTTACCTCAGGGCATTGTCTCAGCGATGGTTTCACCAGACTCAGTGACTCCATTTGCTGGACTGTGAGGTGATGATGACGCCGAAGGATTGGCGATTTATCACAGGTATGGAGTTTGGAGGGGAGCCGGTTCCTTGCACGGCGGATATCACCCCTACTGCCGTCAGATCCTTGTTGGGAGTTCCAGCGGAGGCGCTCAAAGGAAGGACTGTTCGTACTGGTACTTTGAGCATAGATGCTATGAGCAGGCTATTGAGTGAGCCCATACCCGATGATGTGAGAGTAAGGGATCGCATTCTCCGGCGATTGTTCCTGATGATCATTAGGGGATACTTCATACTAGATAATTCCTCTACGGTGTCCTTCGCTTTGATCAGCGCCACTCGACACGTGGACCGTATAGGAGAGTATGATTGGGGTTCCTACACATTTTCCTACTTCCTCAGGGGAATGCGCATGCGATCGCAGGGCTTGACCGAGGCGTGGTTAGGATTCTACCCATTTCTGCTGGTGAATGTTTCTCTTGTCTTTTCCCGTGCATGAGTTAAGAGTGTTGGACCGACAAAGAAATGTTTGCCTTTGTGTCAAGCGCTTTGGGCCTATGAGAGGCTTCCATGTTTATGCGTTCTGGTGAGCGTGTTAGGTTTAGATACCTATCCATGAGGACGGAGATGGCATCATTCCATATCGGCGAGGTCCCTCGTTGTTTGAGGTTTCACTCATTGTCGCCATACATGATTGGAGTTGTTGTGATACCAATGTCATTATATGGATTCCCTACTCGGAGAGCATTTGGGAGTTGGTTTTGAGGATGGGTACCAACCGAGTAGTAGTACGCCATTTCCACCCGCAGGATTCCTCTCTTCACGATGGAGGATGGGAGCTCTATTTAGGAGAACGTGCTATTAGGAGCACCACAGGAGAGATCCAGATGCCGATCTTGCCTCCTCGCCAGCGTTATTAGCCTATTTCGCGCCACCCGTCATTGACTTCCCATTGATGGGGATTGACGGTTTACATTGTCGAGGGGCCCCTAGTTTCGTGGAGATGTTCCAAGATTGGTGGATCCCTCATACGATTGGAGCTCGCACTTCGCGCCACCACACGCTTTATGGGGATATGGTTCCGTGATCCGTGATGATGACGGATTGGCTAGCTTCGTGTCGAGATCCGACTCATGTGACACAGATTGATGATTGACCTCTGCATTGGATCGGACACATCTTTTGATTCGGCATTTGGGCAGAGATCCTTCAGAGGTAGATACTTTTGATCCTTCCAGCTCTTGCGCTGGCCCCTCAGATGACCCATATGGCTTTGTCATTGTAGATCCTCCTCAGACGGCATTTACATCCCCAGAGATAGAGATCCAAAGGACTCAGAGGAATTACATCAGTGGATGATGATCGATGATGTGTAGACATCGACACTCTTGACTTTTTTTTGATGTATTTCTTACTATTTCTTTTGATAGGCCTCTGTTGGCATCTGGGTAGCTTCGCCCCATTCCCGCTATGTCTTTTGATAGGCCTTTATTGTATGTTGGGTAGCTTCGCCCCATTTCCCTGTATTTTAGCGGTACAAAGATGTATTAGATGATGATATACTTAGGAATGTATGCACAGTTTTCCATTCCCTATATCATGCTGCCATCTATTATACCATGCATGTTATTATGTTATGCATATATATGTATGTCTAGAGATATTCAGCATTGACCCCTGGATGGTCTTATGACACGGCCCGTACAGATGTCTTCTTCGACAGTTAGCCGTATTGATCATACCCCACCATTTTTGGTGGTATCTAGTATGTGTTCATGGCATGATAGTATATCACCATCAGACATGGTGATCGTAGATGATTTGTTGTAGCATACTATGACCCTGTTGATGTTTCAGGTTCCCACAGGATTTGTAGAGGTCATGCTAGAGCATTGGGTATCGGAGAGGCAGGTTTTCCGATTTGGGACCTAGGAGTTGACTCCTACTTTGGAGGAGTATGCACGGTTGACGATGCTCGTCACCGGACGGACCTCATAAGGTATATGGCTATTGGAGACATGAGCAGACAGTTCATGACCCTCACCGAATTGAGACATAGAGTGGTCCAGGACAAGATTACATCCGGCCACGTGATATCCCAGTGTTTCCTGTTTGACAAGTTTGGCTCTGAGGATAGTTATACATGACATTCCGGGATTTCACCACACCGAAGGATCATTAGCATCCAGCCAGAGTAGATGTACTTCTTCTATGCGTATTATCATACGTCTTTATGCCACGGTACATGGATGAGGTGGATATCGGCGTCATTATGGCAGTGAGAGCTCTCAGGGAGGGTCATACCATTGTACCGATGATCATCTTAGAGACTCTGAGGTCAGCTACATACTGTTGCACTTATCTGACAGGAGTGTTTACAGGTAGCTCGGTCATTCTGTACGTGTGGTTTATGTCACACTTGAGATCGATTGACACATTTAGACGACAGGGGTTTTTTTTCACCCAGGAGATAGCCATGTCATACTCCTTTCAGCCTGCATAGTGCACAGATGCTGCATCATGGTCAGCTTTCCTGGCAGAGATTAGGGATCCGTTTGCCATATTGTCGTGTTCAGGGCTTAGCTCACCCTACAGTTTCATTACTCATGCTCCGGGTATGGATTATCTCCCTCTGGCTGGATTGAGGGGCATGATTATTTACCACCCACTGGCCGTGATGTGTCAGTTTGACCAGTTTTAGGATTTTCATCCTTATGAGGGGGCAGTGAGTCAGTGCTTCGCTTCACACTATTTGTCAGCGAAGGACAGATCCAGGTTGTACACCTGTTGGGATCAGCGAGAGCTAGCTAAGTTTTCTGTCAGTAATCCAGGTTGTTCTGCAGAATATTCCGCATGGATAGAGACAGATCGATCGGCAAGCGCAAGATCCCCAATGCAGAGACTAATTACGACGATGAGGAGCCTATAGAGGAGGTCATTATTCCCACCGATGACTTGACTCATATGCCAAAGATTTATGATGGATTCTCCCACCTCGAAAGTGCCACTCATTGCTCAAAGATTCTAAGAAAACATTTGGAGCAGAGCTTACATTTGATGACCTATGATAGAGATCAAGCTAGGGCCGTGATGTTGACAGCTCTTGATGAGAGAGATACCGCTCTGTTAGAGAGGGATGAGGCTAGATCAGCCAGGGATGCATTGATTGGGGAGCGGGATGCTGGCTTATCTACTATGGATGTGGCCATTGTAGATAGTACTTCTGTTAGATCCCAGATGACTGTCAGTCTTGCCGATATGAGTGCTTACATTGAGGAGAACTATGACACCATGCAGTTAGCCTCTGATCTGTTAGCTCGTGTAGATACCCTTGGGCAAGAGCTTAAAGTGCTTCCTCCGTCGTCAGAGAGGGATGATATGTTAGATCTAATAGTCCGTATACACACAGATCTGTAGATAACTTTGTATTTTCCTACACAGACTAGCTTAGCCATTTTATCATGTACAACATAGATGTATATATCAAACAGTATTATGTATGGCAGGGAAATATATTTTGATTCACTTCCCTTTTAGTTATGCCTTGATACTTGCTTGATGTTTGCTTGTTTCTTCAAGGCCTTTGTGATCTTGATGCATTCTGAACTTATCCTTGATAGATGGACATTGAGATGTCGCAAGATCTCTCAGAACGGATCATTGATTTCTGTAAATCCCTACCAACTTTGGTGTCTTGGGACTGGTATCTGTATGGAAAAGTGGAGAGGAGGATGGTTTTCCTCCTCTCGAGATCGACAACACCACGATGGTCGCCAAGATTTCTATTTGTGAGAAGCCTAGTTAATTCCATCTCTTATGGGTTGGTATTGCTCTTTGAGGCACGATCACAGCTTAGATGGTCACCGTATCTTCTATTAGTGAGAAGAGGTTGGGTAATTCCATCCCTTTGATCTGAAATCGATGAAATGTGGCCAATTGAAGGTTGATACCAATACCATGTGACAAGAATTTTTGTTCTGGTAGGGGTTAGACTGAACCATAAATGGCTGCCTACGTACTCCTATTGAAGAAGAGATTAAGTCTGCGTAGTTCGAACCTAGTGTAGGAGGTTCAACGCTGATTGTGAAAGGTAGATAGGTGTAGAGATGTTTTTGTTGTTTTTGTTATGAAGAAAGGGCAGAAATGTTTTTGTTGTTGCGACCAGGCCATATAGCATATGGTTGCCTACGTACTCCTATTGAAGAGAAGATCAGGTCGGCGTAGTTCGCCCCTCAGGACGAATTGAAGGCGAAGATAAGCGTAAATCCCATGTGCAGGCTATACTGCGGGGAGAGGAAAGTTTAATCCCATAATGGGGATAAACTGCAGGCGTGTAAAAAGTTTGATCCCGTCCTCAGGACCAACTGCAAATGTAGAAAAGTTTAATCTCATCTTCAGGATAAACTGCAAGTGTTAAAGGTTCAATCCCGTCTTCAGGATAACCGAAATTGTGAAAGGTTAAATCCCGTCTTCAGGATAACCAAGATTGTATGAAAGGTTTGAATTGAGGTAAAATCAGGCTGCTGGCTTGAAGTGTATGTTTCCCTGAGGGGCAGAAGAGTATGTAGAAAGGAAAGGGTTCAAAACCGGAATGACTGGTGATTTGATGATCAAAACCAGGATGTTTATTTGATGGTAACTTCAGACATAGTACCGTTTCACGGTGTCCGAGTTGATAAGCTGTGGAAATTCATCGCCATCCACTTCCTGCAATCTGAGAGCACCTCCTGTCAATACTTCCTTGACAACAAATGGGCCTTCCCAGTGAGGAGCGAATTTTCCCTTAGACTGATCTTGGTTGTCAATGATCTTCTTCAAAACCAAGTCATGTTGTTTGAATTGCCGTAGTTGAACTTTTCTGTTGTAGGATTGTGCGATCCTTTGCTGATATAACTGACCATGGAAGATAGCCGCGGATAGCCTTTCGTCTATTAGAGACAATTGGTGATACCTATCTTGTACCCATTGGTCTTCATCCAACTGAGCGTCCATCAATACTCTGAGGAATTTCATTTCCACCTCTATGGGGTGCACTGCTTCCATCCCATAGACTAATGAGTAGCGAGTTGCCCCAGTGGAAGTTCGTATGGAAGTTCTGTAGGCTAATAAAGTCAGAGGCAAGAGGTCAGGCCATCCTTTGTGATTGGCGGACATTTTCTGCATGATCTTTTTGATGTTTTTATTAGCCGCTTCAACAAAGACCATTCATCTTTGATCGGTAGATGACGGAGTTGAGGTGTTTGATGTGGAATTTTCTCGCATAACTCCTCTATTATTTTGTTGTTGAGGTTCTTAGCATTGTCGACATTAAATGACCTCTCTGGTTGTCCATATCGACACACGACATTGTTTCGGCGAAAGCAATGATAACTTCTTTAGTAACCTCGGGAAGGATGCTTGCTTCTACCCATTTGGTGAAGTAGTCGATCATGGTGAATATGAATTGATGTCCATTATCGGCTTTGGGCTCGATGGGCCCGATCACATCCATTCCCCACATCGAGAAGGGCCATGGCGAACTCATATCAGGAGTTCCTCGAGGGGGCATGGATAACATTCCCATGAATCTGGCATTGATAGCACCTCTTGACGTTATGATTACAGTCAGCTTTGAGTGTAAGCCAATAATGCCCCGTTCTGAGGATCTTCTTGACAAGTAGGGGTCCGCTAATGTGAGGGCCACATACTCCACCATGGATCTCATCCATGAGTCTCTGAGCTTGGTCTTTATCCAGACATCTGAGGAGACCTAATCCAGCATCTCTTTTGTAGAGTGCATCTCCGCTCAGGTAGAATTTCATAGCAAGTTGATGAATCCGCCTCTTCTCAGTTAGGCTCGCCTCAGCGGGTGTAGATCCATCTCGTAGATATTCCTTGATGTGCTGATACCAAGGATTGTGGATGGGAGGTAGTTCATCTGATACTTCTCCAACGTAATTCCCATAGACTGGGGCTCTTTGTAGAGTAAACGTGATGATTGACATGTTTTCCTTGTTCGGTATTTAAACCAAGGAGGCCAACGTTGCTAATGCATATGAAAAATCATTCATATTACGAGGAATGTGTAGAAAGGAGATTTCTTCGAACTCCAAAGCCATCTATAAAACTTGTCAATGGTAAGGCAGCAAATGTAATTCTTTGGTTTGATAGATTCCTGTGGATTGCTTGATTACCAATTCGGAATCCCCAAAGACAGTTAATCGCCTGATGCCCATTAAACGGGCAAATTTTAGCCCCATGATATGACCTTCATATTCACCGTGTGTTGGTGTGTACCGATAAACCGCAATTTGATTGACGACGGATACTTTGATCCCGTATTCGGATATTAGGATCGCTTCCCAGCCTCAGAGAGCTTCTGTATTAATACTCCATCAAAATACATTCTCCACGCATTTGACATGTATTGTCTTGATGTTGTTGTTGAATTGTCATTACCCCTTCATCGGGGAAATACGTTTCCAAGGGTTTGTAGTCCCCTGCAGGTGCGGCAACCAATTGATCCACAATTCCCTGACCTTTGACAGACTTTTGCATCACATAGACGATGTCAAATTACTGTAGGATCAACTACCATCTGGACAGTCAACAATTCAGTATGGGCTTACTAAACACATAATTGAGAGGATCCATTCAGGATATGAGATGGGTTGTGTGACTATGGAGGTAATGTTGTAACCTCATGGAAGCCCATGCTAAAGCACAACAAGTCTTCTCAATCAGAGTGTACTTGTGTTCACTGATGCTGAATCTTTTGCTGAGGTAATAGATAGCTCGTTCTTAGCCTATATTGTCTTTTTTGTCCCAAAGATACAAATTTCTATGGCATTGTCATTTATGAATAGGTACATGAATAGGGGAACATCATCCCCGTGAGGTACCAAAATAGAGCGCGTTAATCGCCGCTTTCTTGATTGTGAGGAAGGCTTTTTGACACTTATCGTTCAATTTCATGGAGGAGTTCTTCCTTAACAACTTGAAGATTGGCTCACAGGTTGCTGTGAGTTGAGAAATGAATCTGCTAATGAAGTTGATTCTTCCCAAAAATCCTTGTATTTCCTTCTCTATCGAGGAATGGGCATTTCCTTGATGGCCTGGATTTTGTAGATCCAGCTCAATCCTTTGTGGTCGATTAGGAAACCTAGCAACTTGTCTGACTTAACACCAAAGGCGCACTTGGCGGGATTCAACTTCAAGTTGTACTTATGCAACCTGTTGGAAAGTTTTGTGAGATGGTCTAAGTGGTCCTCCTCCTTCTGGGATTTAAAAATGATGTCATCCACATAGATCTCTATCTCTTTGTGCATTAAATCGTGGAAATGAGCCATCATAGCTCGCTGATAGGTTGCCCCGGCATTGATGAGGCCGAATGACAACCGTCTATAGAAATAGGTTCCCCAAGGCGTGATGAAAGCAGTTTTCTCACGATCTTCCTCAGTGACCATAATTTGATGGTACCCCGCAAAGCAATCAGCAAAGGAGTACATGCCATATTGAGCAGTATTGTCAATAAGAATGTGGATAAAGGGAACTGGAAAGCTATCTTCAAGGCAAGCTTTGTTCAAATCCCGGTAATCCACGCAGACTCGCACCTTTCCCCCTGATTTAGGTACGAGAACAATGTTTGATATCCACTCCGGATATGTAGACACCATGATGATGCCAGCTTGAAATAGTTTCACAATTTCTTCTTTAACCTTTAAACTCCACTCAGGTTTCAATCGCCTGAGTTTTTGCCTGACTGACTTGAATCCTTCTTTGATGGGAAGGCGATGAAGAACAATGTCAGTGGACAAACCCGCCATGTCATCATGAGACCATGAAAACACATCCTGGAATTGGGTTAATAGTGCAACCATATCATTCCGTTGATTTGTGGTATGGTCTGAACCAATTTGGATTAGCTTAGGGTTGTCTAAGGTTCTAAGATTGAAAGAAGTGGTTTGATCAAGATTGGGTTTGGGTTTGTCTGCGACCCATTCCTTAATATCCTGAGGTGTCTCAATGTCCTCTTGGATGTCCATCAAGTCTGTGTCCAACTTTGCATCAAAGTTACAGCCCTTGTGGAGAGAAGGCACCTCATCAGCAAGTACATGCACATCTAAATTCAGAGTCTGGAAAAAAAAGATGCTTTCAATTAATATATGCAACTATTCGATCATACAAAAGTGTTAGCATGTACTTGATAAAATGACTGCTAGTACTGTAAAGGAAAGCAAGAAATTAAAGTTATCTACAGGGCAGAGGGATTTTCTGCCCATTTTACCCTCGTTAACCAATGCATGGAGTACTGGTCCAATTGTCGAGGGCAAAGTCCTGATGAACTGCAGTGGTGGAAGGATCGTCATTGTCCTTCTTTTCCCGAATGATAACCATGACATCTGGGCAATCATCGTATGGGGTGTATCTGTTTGTATGTTCATCATGAACAATGACGCGTAGGCCTGCCATTATCTAGGTAAGGTCATGTTTATGTTTTCATACCTTTTCGCCCGCTTCGGGATCAGGAATCAACACCTCTTTAGCTTTGATTGGCACTGGTTTAGGAAACAACATGGCCACAACATAGGTTGGCACCTTTACTGGATACTGTATTAGCTCATGGGGTAAAGGTATAGAAAATCGCCATGCAGCGGAAGCTTGAGGAACCTGCTTGTGCTTATGAGGATTCCTGTGAGTGGAATTGGCAGAATAGCCTAGTCCGGCTATTCCAATTTGACTGGACATTTGAATAAGGTGCTTAATGCTCTGTTTGTCTTTACCAAGCCCTTGTACAGGTTGATGACCCAATGACATCATTTCTTGAGTGGCCGACATAACCTCAGCAAAAATCTTGGGTATGGGAAATGGCCCTCCAATAGAATTGTATTGCGTGTTACTCACTTCCAAAGTATGGAAACTGGTCGGTTCAACTTCTGAATTGAAGCTGATGATTGGTTGAGTTCCTTGTTCAGGACAATTTGACTCAGCATTGATAGTGACTAGACTATTATTGATAATGTATTTGAGCTGTTGATGTAGCATGGAGGGAACGACTCCAGCCATGTGTATCCATGGTTTCCCCTATAGTAGTTTGTATCTTGAGTCTATCTTGAAGACGTGGAAGGATACATTGAATGTATTTGGACCAATCTCAATTGGCAATTCAATCTTTTCGACGACATTTCATCGGGATCCATCAAAAGCTCTGATAACCGTATGGCTGCTTTGGATCCGCCTGAGATTGACATTCATCTTCACCAAGGTGGCATAAGGACAGATATTTAGAGATGAGCCTCCATCTATCAAAACTCCAGCTAGCTTGTACCCGGAAGACAAAATTGTAATAAGCAATGGCTTGCAATGACCGGTCCCTTCGGGAGGTATGTCGTCATCAGTGAAGGATATCACATTGTTGTTGAAAATGTGATCAACCAAATGTTGAAATTTTTCCACGCCTACTGATTTTGGCAAATAGGATTCTTCTACAACCTTCAGTAAGATCTTCCGATGATCCTCAGAAGAGAAAACCAAGTCCAGTATTGAAATCTAGTGTGGATCTTCTCGCAAGCTTAAAACCACTTTGGCTTCATTGTGGCGCATAGTGCGGAGGAATTTTTCAATCTTCTCCATGGACAACTTCCCCTTTGCTTTGCAAGTAGGTTTAATAACCCGTTGAGGAAGATACAAGGATTTTTCCTTAGACAATCGTATGCGATGAGTATGAGACGTGGATCCTTCACTTTCTCCATAATTCCATGGAACGTTGTGTGTCGACAATAAGATATATTGTGGTCTCGCAAGATAAAGAAATTGGCTCGATGCGGCCACTTTCAAAGGATTATCGACTCCTTTGAGTTGAATTGGTTGTATGGGAAATACTTTGACAGCCTCATCATCCACTTGAGATATAATCTACATCGATCCCTTCCATTTGGTAGGACATGCATTCTCAAAGATTGAGTTATGCAAAGTAATCATCTGCTATTTGCAGGACACCGCTACCAATAAGATTCTGAATGAGATGGCGGAGTGCCCAACATTCTTCTGTGCTGTGACAGCGAGAATGTGAATGATATTGACACACTTCATCAGGATTGAACCATCCTGAACGGGGATTGATTGGAGGGAGAAGGAAGGTAATTCTTCCTTCATTGATCAACATCTGTAATATCTCCTCTATAGATTGGCCCAAATAGGTGAATTCTCTCTGATTGGCAAAATTCCGATGGGCTTTAGCATTTGCTCTCTTCGCAACCTTATCCTCCATAGCTTCTCTTTCTGAAGGTGGTGAGGAGGCATTCATAACAAAAGGAAGGAGATAGGCATGCTCCTGCCTGATTAATTGGCATATGACTTGATGATGGTGGGTCACCAGTTCTGTCAGTTGCTCAATTTGTTTGAAAAGAGCTTTCATCTTTCATTCCATGGTAAACTGGAACTTTGCATAATTCCATTTGCCAACACCGTCTTTGATGTGTTGGGATGATTCGCCATTAGAATTGGAACCTTGTACAGTGCTCCAACTGATCATGTTGACCTCTTCTTCTTTGTGTTGAGGAAGAGGGTTATCTTGCACATGAGAGTGATCTGGTTTAGTGACCACGATCTCATCATTTTCTATTAGATCTTGAATCTTATGCTTCAAGGCCCAACAATCTTGAGTATCATGTCTAGGTGCTCTGGCATGATAGGCACACTTCTGAGTAACATTAAAACCCCTCCCATTAGGCCCAACAATCTTTAAGTGTACTCTCTAAATGACTCATTAGACTATTTCTTGACCTTGGTAATTTGGTACCGGTCAGGAGCCATCAGAGATTGAAAACTGTATTGAGTAAGGAAGGCATGAGCCAGCTCTTCCCAGCTATGGATCTTTGAGTTGTCTAATCTGGTATACCATGAACGGGCTTCTCTAGTCAGACTTTTCTGAAACATCTACATTCTGAGCTTTTCATTTTCTGCGTAAGACCCAAGTTCTCCAATGAACACTTTTAAATGTGTATAAGGATCCCCTAATCCGTCATATTTCTCAAAATCAGTGGTCTTGAATTTCTCTGGATAATGAACACCAGGAAATATGCAAAGGTCTGTATATGAAACACTGCCATGTGTTCCAATCCCTTTGAGAACACGAATAGTTTCCTACATTTGAAGGACCTTCTTCCTGATATCACAGTTGTCTGGATCTCCTTTGAGATGGGTGTTTTTAGGGTCTTTGTTGGTTGTATCCAACTGAGGTTCCAGAATTTTTTTTCCGGACCTTGAACTCCTCCTTGTGTAGGGGATTCTGTATGTGTAGGTATCTTTGTACCCTGTGTGGACTGGTGCAATTCTTTTCAAAGAAACGGCCAAGTCGCAAATTTGTTTACTCAATCACAAATTCTTCTTGGGAGACAAAACATTAGACGGGTCGTCAAGAAGATATGATTGGCTGTAGTCCTGTGGCCTTTTTGGATTTTGAGCGAGTAACAGGCCCAATTGCATCCCTACAAAAGACTTACATAGTTTAGTCTTAGAGTAATGTAAATGTTATCATAACATATCTGTTTAGGAATTTTTGTCCTGCAAAACCGGTTGTTAATTGATAACATGTCATGCATGTACAGGTATTCTTCATATTTTCCATTACATATGGATGAACATGGAATAAAATTACAAGTAAATGCTTTTACAAGTAATTGAAAATGGAAATTATGAAGAGACTTTCCTCCGCGTTGGGTTTATCAGAGGCTAACCTATCTTAGGGTTACTCTCGCGGTTTTTTGGCATGAAGGTTTCCAGATCATCACAATCTACTTGACGGGAAGTTAATCCGGTCGTTAAACTGGAGCGAATCTGAGTGGTGCCTTTCCTGAGCCCCGGGGAATCATTCTTCCCATGAGTCCAGTAATCAAACACCGATGGGATAGCCTCCTGATGGAGGGACCACACAATATACATTCACATACAACGTGTCTCACCGTTTATGCAAAATGATGACATATACGAAGCACTAATATCACAGATAGATATTTAGCAGTGCAGTAATTAAGATGCATTCGTACACATTCTTCATAAATGCATATGCAACATTCACACACACGCATATAAGAATTTTGAAAAGCTTGTAATAGCGGCTTAAGCCCTCTTCTTCGAGTCCCAAGAAGTCGCCACCGTCGACGCTTGGATTTTTGAATGTCCCTTTTCGTTACTTGTTCCTTGGTATTCTCATGTTAATGTGAGATTTGTTTGAAAAAACAAGTGAAAAAGGTCCAACATGTATAATGTCAACAATTTGACTTTAAGAGTGGCCAATTGGTGTATTTAACTGGTTGCACCAACGCAACTGAAAAGGTTTGCACATTGACCTAGTGATTTGACACTACTAGACAGGTCTGTGAAACTGAGATTCATTTTTGGGTCCAGGGGCTTGATTATTCTGAGGGAAGGTGTTAGGCACCCCTCGACATCTGTGTTACCACGATGACCGCTACTTTTCAAAGAAATTGTTATATGAATGTGTGTCTGTGTGGATCAATGTGCAATTATTAAATGTTCGGCTTGTTTGCTTTTATTTTCGAGATGCGAAGCATTCTCGAGAAAATAATATACAACAGTGCCGAACTCTTCATGGGCATGACAGCCATCGAAGGAAATTCGATTAATCAGAAATAATGTACAAGTCGCTTCTACAATGAAAAATATGTCCATCATGGGAACCGAATCTAGATTCAGTAGACTGAATCTATGATCACATGATTCTTAGGCTCACATGATACTGCAATTTGTATGGAAAGCAGTAAGCAGTTATATATATAAGCTGTAAATATATATATACAGACATGATCAACCACCACGAAACAACTCCATGGGGGATTGGAAATATAAATATATAAAAGCGGTAAATATATATATATATATATATATATATATATATATATATGAACATGATCAACCACCACGAAGTAAACTCCAGGTGGGACGAAATGTAAATAAAGCTATAAAAGCGATCAACTGCCACGAAGTAAACTCCAGGCAGGACAAAATGTAAATAAAGCTATAAAAGGCCACGCAATAAACTCCGAGCACGACAAAAAATGTATATATATATATATATATATATATATATATATATATATATAATATGCATAACACATTTGATGTGAATCCAGTGCTCATCGGATATGTCCGACAACAATTATATATATATATATATATATATATATATATATATATATATATATATATATATATATATATATATATATATAAAGCGAGTAAATGCTCTTGATGTAAAATCCGAGGCTCATCGATATGTTTGACAATAACTATATATATAAGTATATATATATATAAAAAAATAAACGCCTCATCAAGTTCAGGCTCAATCGAGGCATAACTCGATAATGTTAGTCCATATATGAAATATATACATATATATATAAGTATATATACGATGTAAAATGAAAACCATGGACCGAAGTCCGGGCAAACACAATCACACGACTCTTAAACGTACAATGCAACGGTGTGTGCTAATATGAGAAGAGGACTTTATATAATGTGAGAAGGCTTACAGTGGGCTACCAAAGTAGACTTCTATGACTTTAAATGGATAAACACTCAGCTCCCGCCGGATAAAAGAAAGCTATATGTGAGCTAACAAGTGTTTAAAAATGAGGAAACACTCAAAGATGTATATGCAGTAAAATGGATGTGGCTTCCTTTCCTTTTCCTCTCTTCTCTCTCTCAAACGGGTCAATTCCCCAAGGCTTGTATATATAGGCAGATAATGGTCGTGAGTACACTACTGGCGACCCTGATTAATACTACTGGTGGTGGTCATGGTGCATCTCGAGCCTCATGGTCCCGTCGTCTCGTAGTACGTACACTCGTGCACTGTAATGTCCACTTGAACTTGCAGAACTTCAATCCGAGCATCCGAACGAGGTATATCTAACCTTCTTCAGACCGCTTGTGTCGAGAGTTACGCAATGACATGGATTAGAGGTTGTACGAAGCCAGGAAGAGGGGTCTATGCCCATGGTCTTCAAGCTTCAAATTCTATCCAAATTACTGCCACACGTAATAGTCACTCAGAATTGTTACTCCTCAGTTCTTGTGGGACATTGTTATATGTATGTATGTATGAAGTGTCGAGATGACGCGCAGGTGTTGAAAAGACAAGATGATGCTTGACTCCTCACCGGGGTTATCGCCGGTTTGAGATGAAAGTAGACGTTGCTCAGGGTTATATCTGAGATTGGACCACTTGTTGGTATACTGCGATATCATCTTGTTGAGGCGGTAAGATGACGCTTTTGACTCCTTACCGGGGTTATCGCCGGTTTGAGCGGAAAGCAGACGTTGCTCAGGGTTACATCTAAGATTGGACTGCTGCAAGTGTTTGAATACCGCAAGGTCATATATGAAAGAACCTATCTGCCCATTGTTAGCTCCGGGTCTGAGGT
Organism: Panax quinquefolius; assembly: GCA_020205615.1. NCBI lineage: Eukaryota > Viridiplantae > Streptophyta > Magnoliopsida > Apiales > Araliaceae > Panax > Panax quinquefolius. The sequence goes on along the minus strand of JAINUW010000477.1, from coordinate 10,455 downwards.
ATGATTGCCTCAGTAGGAGGTCTGAGCTTGAAGCTGATCGCATGTTTTTGAAACAAACAATTCTGGAGTTATCGCCGAAATTGCAAAAGCATCCCTTTGGGCTATCACCAAGGATGGAGTTGCTACTCCCAGTGTTATTTTTGGGACTGGAACTGAAAGTCGCGGTGTTATCGCTGAGACCGAACTGTCCTCTCCCGTGTTATTACTGGTCTTTTAATCTTGCAAACCTCGGGGTTATCTCTGAGATTGAAAATTATGTTCCCGGTTTGTGTTCCATGTTAGAACTTTACTTCCGGTAGTATCCGAAATGGTTGTAAGCTGTCTTCCAGGGTTATCTCCGAAAGACGAATTTGCCCTCCTGTAATGTTAGTAACAAGGCATGCAGAAAATTTCGAGTGTCTACAATCATATTTAAATGAATTAAATACCACATAATTCCTTTATCATTAATATTTATTTAATACCAAATATTAATGAAATACATAACATAATATTATAATATATTTATAATATATCAAAGTATTATTAATACCTTAAAATCACATTCATATGATTTTTAAACCTTTAATTTCATTATTCGATAATTGCTTTTAATATTAAAATATTAGCATTTTCATGACAAAATATCAAAAGTTATATTTTATAACTTAAAATATTTTTATAACACTTAAATCATTTTTATATGATTTTAAAACATTAATTTAATTTTCCATAATTTATTTAATATATTTATTAAATAAATTAATTACCATTAATAATAAATTATTAATGAAATTCATCACAAAATATTAAAAGTCATCAAAAATAACTTAAAATATTTTCTAATATCATAATATAATTTTCATGATTTTTAAAGTATAAAAATCATTTTAAATAAATTATTTAATATTTAATTAAATTAATTAAATACCATTTATATTCCAAAATATTAAATATTTATGAAATATACCCAAAATAATTAAAAACTAATTTTCAGGCTTTAAAATAATTTTTAATAGTTTATTTTTTATTTTTTATAATTAAAATCTATTTTTCTATAATTATTTATTAAAATAATTAATTTTCTAATTAAACTATCGCTAAAAGGGGATTAGGCGACAAATCTGTCGCTAAAGGTGTTCTTGGGCATGTTCTTCAACATTCATCAGCAAACCCAGAAATCAAGTCAGTTAACAAGATAACAACTTTGACCACATTTTGATCTGTGATCCCAAGGTTTTCTGGGTAGCTTGATGTTATAAAAATGTAGTATTAATGTAATACTAGAATTATAAACAAATTCTAGGGTCATTCGATATCATAACAGAGAGATTCTAGCAATCAAAAAGTCTGACAAGGCTGTTCTTCATTTCTGGGTTTTCCAGAAAATGAAGAACAGCATATGGTGCTATATTTAGATCCTTAGATCGTGAGATACAAGTCTGGCTTGGGTGATTTATGAGTTCAACATTGTAACCCAGATGTCAAGGTATAAGTATACGACCTTATATCAGTCTAAAAACAACACATGTGCCAGATCAAAGCTAGTCAAACTAGGGGTCACGACACAGTTCTTGAAGATCTAGGTTTCCCAAAAATCTTCATCTGGTCAGTTGGTCAACGGTGGTTTGACCCTGAATTTCTACGATCCTGTTACAGATCTGGGTGATCTAAAGGTTTTAGTATGCACACCACATGTCAAACTATAAGGATCAAACAACAACATAGCCAAAACACTAACATACAGAAAGATCAAGGGCTTTGAAAATCTTGTCAGACCACCTGGGAAAATTTTGGGTTGCCCAGAAAGTAGTTTCGTGCTTGGTCAACGCCTTTTGACCGATCATATCTTGCAATATACTCATGATCTGAGCTTGATTCAAGACTCAGATCAAAGCCCTCACAACAAAGAACAGATCCATAACATAAAATACACCAAAACATTAACAGGTAAAGATCTAAGGCCTCTGACATATGGCTGTCAAGCCATATTTTTCAAGTTTTCCAGATTTTTAAAATCTTCAAAATCGTGCATCTAGATGTTATAGATCCATGATCTATCAACCCAGATCACTAAAAGACACTCTAATACACAACTTTAACCAACAAATTATAACATATAACATAAGATCACTGATTGTTTAAGATTTAGGGTTTTTTTACCTTTTTGAGCCTTGATCTTGAATTTGATCATCATGATCTGTTCTTAGCTTGCTTGTGATCATTCTAGGAACTGATATACTTCATATTTTCGTGAGTCTAGAGAGAGAAAGTGTGGGTTGAGAGTTTAATAGCATATTAGCATAATTTGATAACTTTCTCTCTCTTTAATTATTATAAAATTGGATGCAATTGAAAATGGCTGATATGATCGAGGGGCTGGTATTTTATACATAGCTAGGATAGGTCTAGGGTTAGTCATCCACACAAGATCATGGCAAGATTCACATACTTCTCTCCAATAATGCACAAAGGTTAATTTAGTCATTTAACTTCCATTATTAAGGGCATTTAAGTAAATTGTAAAAACCCTTAGGGTTTGACCCTTAGGGTTAAAACCTAAGGTTCTCAAAAATCAATTTTCTAATATTTTCAATTTAGGTTTTCTAAATAGAAAATTAATACCTCTAAATTATAATTAGGATTTTCTAATTATATTCTAATTCCCCAATCATAATTAAATCTTGCTAATTAGGATAAATAATTCCTAATTAAAATAGTTAATTTATCAATTAGGTCCATTAGGGTTTCAAAAAGAATAATTAGGGTTTTAAACTTTAAAATTAGGGTTTTCTAAATTATTAGAAAATCTAATTTAATCATTAGGGTTATCCCTAATTAGGTGTGTAATTAAAATTACTTATACCATTAAATTTAGCCTTTGAATTCTCAAATTAGGGTTTTAGATTCCCGGAACTGAATTTAGGGTTTCCAGAACCGATTTCTAGGGTTTCTTATAAATCGTAAGAATTTTCTAACTGAACGTGGACGTTCTAAATATATACATAGGGTTTGGACACTGATAAAATTTATCTAGTCAACCCTTGACCCTTAACCACATTCTGTACACATATAATACCATATTCACATAACATATACACATATACCCTTAATCTTGAATAATTCACCACAAAAATTTTAAATTCACAAAATTCTTTCCTGAAAATATCGAATCTATTCACTTATTTTCTGTCTAGGTTTATTATTTAACCTTAAATTCAATAATTAAGATTTAAATAATTTTCTAAATTCTTGGGTCGTCACAATATCTACTATCTTCTATGATTTAAAAAGTTTTTCATCAACTTTATCGCTGAGACTCAGCTTAATAAATAAACCACATCATCGAATTATCCCTACACCACGACCAAGGTTATTCATGTAATCATCAATGGTTATGATTATACCGAATAATCCTTGGTCATAATCATAACAACAACTGTCCATCAATGCATTACAGGCTAATGAGAACTTTTACCACATCATCTATAACATTACGGGTCATGATTATACCGAATGATCCCTGGTCATAATCATACCAATCAACAGTCCATCTATGCACGTAAGCGAAAGATGACTTTCATCACAATATAAGCACGAGGATGATGATAATGATATAAGAATTCAATTAAAAGAAACAAATGATAAATTTTTAAAGATTTATAATTTAATTTATCTAGAATTCAATATTCTACTAATTGCCAACATGATATTGCTTTGTGGAGTAAAATTCAAGAATGATATTGTTTCAAAAATTATTTGGACCGAAAAGATATCAATTTTTGACATGGATAGTACTCCGGGTGAATAGTTCACGGGTAAATAGTAACCCGTGAATAGTACTTAGGGAATAATACCCCGTAAATAGTACTTTATGAATAGTACTCATGAATAGTACTTCGTGAATAATACTTTATGAATAGTACTTTATGAATAGTACCTGTGAATAGTACTTTTATGAATAGTACCGTATAAATGAATAGTACTCATGGACATTACTCCGACACGAAAAGCTTAAAATATAACAAGAATGTACATAAAATATCCTTCTGAAACGATACTAGATGAAGCACAAAGTTCAAGGATATTCTACTAATTTCACGGAGTATATAAGCAATACTTTAACAAAATGAGGGTATAATCGGGAATATGAGACGAAATAATATTACTCACATACTACAGAGTATGGAAGAAAATATTATTCCTTATGAATAGTGAACAAAAATAATATCCCTTACGATTGTTGAACGAAAATAATATTCCTAACGAATATTAAACGAAGATATAATTCCTTACGAATATTGAACAAAAATAATATTCTTTATGAATATTGAACGAAAATAATATTCATACGAATACAAAAAATAATATCTCTTTAGAATATGAAATAAATAATACCCCTTACCTCAGAAGAAGACTGGATACTGGAATAGTGAAGTAGCAGACTACTTTTCTTCTTTTTCTCTATAGCTTCTCTCTCTATAATTGCTCTTGTGAGACTTAGTGAATTGGTGAGAATGAAAGAAGAATGAACTTCTATTTATAAGAAAATATAGTTTTGATAATAGCACGTTTTGGGGCTCAAAATATTACAGTATAATACCTTCATCTTTTCTTTCATTTTTAATTTAGTCCTGCAAGTATTATCAAACTTGCACCACCTCCCCTAATAGTATATCATGTGAATCAATAGTACAATCATGTGACTCAATAGTTCTATACATGTGAATAAAATAATTACAGTATAGTACCTTCATCTATACCTCCATTTTTAATTTAGTCATGCAAGTATTATCAATCTTGCACCACCTCCCTTAATAGTACATACATGTGAATCAATAGTACACACATGTGAACACATAGTTATAAGCATGTGAATTAATAGCAATTAATTGCTCATTTATCCGATTAATTACCTGATTAGTCAATATAACTTCAGACATCAATTATTATTGAAATAAATGTCGATTTCCACTAACACTAATAATCCCAACACAATAGAACTATCAATTTCATCTTTAATCAACACAAACTTATTCATCATTAATATTATAACTCACAATATTTAACAATCGTTCGTTCGAGAAAGGGGCTTTTCGATAAGGATTTCTCCTTATTGTAAGTGCGATTAGGTGACCAAACCACTACTTGATGTAACTTACAGACATTGTCGATATTTCAAATAATAATATGAATAAGCCAATCAATAATATAAGAGATATTATGCGATAATTACTATAGCAATAATTGTGTAAGCCGAGTGACTTCTCACGTAAACATCAATAATCAATACCGTAAAGCTACTACTATGCAACCACGCGTATTCTTTGTCGCATTTACTACTACGGTAGTTCAACAGTTTAACGGTAAAACTTTCGTAGTTATTTTTATAAAAGATAATTACAATAGTTTTAAATCGACAATCGCCATTAATGGGGTCCACCAATGATTGTCTTGCGTCATCTGAATATTCCTGTTAAAACGAATATTCCCAGACAACGAATATTTTATATCAACTTGCTTTCTTTGCAAAAAATTTTCAAATATCACCCTTAACTTTAACTTTTTATCAATTTAACCATTTACTAAATATAATAATAATTATAGGAAAATTGAATACTTTCATTTCATAAAATTCGAGGTCTTACAACTATACCTCGTTCGCACCTATATACAAAGGGTTTGAATTTGTGTAAAAATTCAGTTTTAAACAAGATATAACAGTGATGTTTTGTAAAAGAGGTTTTTCAAACCCTTATGCTCAATAGTAATTGAGGCCTTTGATACTTCCATTTTATTAAATGTTCAGCATGATTGTTTTTATTTTTGAGATGCGAAGCATCTTCGAGAAAATAATGTACAAAGCAGTGCCGAACTCCTCATGGGCATGAAAGCCATCTAAGGAAATTTAAACATCGTGAATAATTTACAAGTTGCTCACAGCTGAAAATGTCCATCACGGGAACCGAATCTAGATTTAGTAGATCGAATCATGATCACATGATCTTAGCTTTATTTATATAAAGCGATGGCGATTATATATATAAAAGTCAGTAAATATATATATATATATATATATATATATATATATATATATCATCAACCACCACGAAGCACCTCCATGGGGGATCGAAATGTAAATATATAAAAGAAGTAAATATATATATATATATATATATATATATATATATATATATATATATGGACATGATCAACCACCACGAAGCACCTCCATGGGGGATCAGAAATGTAAATAAAGTTGTAAAAACGATCAACCGCCACGAAGTAGACTCCAGGCAAGACTAAATGTAAAGAAAGCAGTAAAAACGATCAACCTCCACGATGTAAACTTCAGGCGGGATGAAATGTAACTATATATATAAGCGGTAAAACGAACCAGAATGTAAAATCCGAGCTCACTTTGAATAGAGTTCGACAAAAGTTTATATATATAAGTATATATATATATATATATATATATATATATATATATATATATATATATATATATAAACGCTCCTGGATGTGAGTTTAGGCTTAATCGAGGTATAACTTAATAATGTTATTTTCTTTCTCTCTCTCTCTCTCTCTCTCTCTCTCTATATATATATATATATATATATATATATATATATATATATATATATATATATATAAATAAATAAAAGCCATGGACCAAAGTGCAGGCATGCATACGCCTGAAAACACAGTCTCAACGTGAAGAACGGTGTGTGCACAGTAGAAGAGAAAGGCTTTAAGAAAAGCAAGAAGGCTTACAGTGGACTACCAAAGAAGACTTCAATAGCATTAAATGATTGAACACTCGATTCCCATCGGTAAAAAAGTAGTTATATATGAGCTCACAAGTGTTTAAAATGAGAAAGCACTCAGTTTAGGGTGTGTACAGAGCAAATTGGACAGGTCTTCCTCGCCATTTTTTCTTACAAAATGGTCGCCCCAAGCCCTCTATTTATGGAGGGGGAGCCGCAGGTACACCTGCGCCAGCCGCAGATGTACTTGCGGCTGCCCGGGGTACCCTGGGCTCTGTGGGTCCCACCATCTTGAAGTACGTGCATGCGTGCAACGTGATGTCCACTCGAGCTTTCAGAACTTCAATCCAGGCATCCGATTGAGGTGTATAAGACCTGTTTCAGATTGCTGTTGTTGAGAGCTACGCAATGACATATGATTAGAGGTTGTACGAAGTCAGGAAGATGGGACTATGCCCTTGGTCTTCAGGCTTCAAATTATATCCGGTGTTCTGCCTTCCGTAGTAGTCAGTCGGGATTGGAACTCCTTGGTTCTTGTGGAACATTGCAGTGTAGAATGTATGTTGAAATGTTGTTGAGATGACGTAATGTGGGATCGACGTGGCAAAATGACAATTTTTCCCTTCACCGAGGTTATCTCCGATTTGGGCTGATATAGCAGTCGTTGCTCAGGGTTATCTCTGAGATTGGGCTGCTGCAAGTGTTGAATATCCTCAAGGTAATCTCTAAGGTGTGTTTGTCCTCCTGGGGTTATCTCTAGGATTAGAGCTGAGTGCCTCGGTGTGGTTTCCGAGGTTGAGGCTGACTGCATAGGTTGAAACGAGCATCTCCGGGGTTATCTCCAGAACTGCAACTGCATTCCTCGGGGTTATCTCCGAGGTTGACATTGCCTTTCCCGGTGTTGTTTCTAGGACTGAGACTGAATATCTTGGGGTTATCTCCGAGATGGAATGGCCGTCTCTTGTGTGATTTCCGATATTTGAACTTCATTCCTCGGGATTATCTCCGAGGTTGAAACTGATACTCCCGGTGTTGTTTCCGGGGTTGAGGTTAAAACTTCCGGTGCTATTTCCGGGACTAAAATGAGATGTCTTCCAGGGTTATCTTTGAAAGACGATTTTACCCTTCCTGTAATGTTAGTAACAGGTATGCAAAAAATTTTGAGTGTCTACAGCAGTGACAATTATTGAATCAATAAAATAAAATATCAACGTAGAAATTATTGAATAAATAAAATAAAATATTAAATAGTAATGACTGTAACAATTATTGAGTAGTGACTTCTTACGTAAGAATCAATATTTGGTACAATCTGCAATCTTCTTGTCGCAACAACAGACATCGTATTTTAACCACCAGGTATTCCAATAGTGTTAACGGTAACAACTATGCCATTTTTTATAAAAAACTCATACTTGTCGTTTTCTTCATCCGACAGTTTTCTGTTATGGGGCCCAAAAATGGTTACGCCGTCGTACGAATATTCCCCGACAACAATGAATATTTTATAACCACTTGTTTAAAAATATTTGCGCATTTTATCCATAACTAACCACATTAATCAAATCAACCCCTTACTATTTCAAAATAATAAATAGAGGAAATTCTATTTTATTCATAAAAGTTAGGGTCTTATAGCAATGATGTTTTGAAAATAGGTTTTTCAAACCCTTATGCTTACATAGTAATTGAGGCCTTTGATACTTCCATTTTATTCTGTATTCGACTTGATTTTATTTTATTTTTCGAGATGCAAAGCATCTTCGATAAAATAATATACATAGCAGTATCGGTTATACAGCTGAAAAGGGTCCATCGTGGGATGACAGCCATTGAAGGATGTTCAACCACCATAAATAATTTACAAGCCGGTTGTACAGCAGAAAAGGGTCCATCTTGGGAACCAGATCTAGATCTGTTAGCTAGATCTTAGACCTCTAGGCTCACACGATTGTTTAATATTTTCAAAAACTAGAAAGAAAACTAGATTTAAATAAATTTTAGTCATTCTAGCTCAACGGTTCCAGTTTTGCAACTTTTGAACCGGTTAAAAGTTAGATATGGCTAGATTTAGATAAATCTAGTCCGCAGGTTGGAATAATCAGAATATACATTGAATGAGCAGTTAAAACATATATTTAAATGCATAAATAGTTAATATATATATATATATATATATATATATATATATATATATATATATATATATAAGCATAAAAAAAAGGCCACGGATTAGAATTAGGCCAAATTGGGAATTTAATATATATATATATATATATATATATAATACCCCAAATTTTATGAAATAAAAGTATTCAATTTTCTTATAATTATTATTTTATTTCGTAAATTGTTAAAATGATAAAAGGTTAAAGTTAAGGGTGATATGTGAAAATTTTGCTAAGTAAGCAAGTTGTCATAAAATATTCAATTGGTCGGGAAATATTCATTTTAACAGGGAATATTCGTACGACGGCACAATCATTGGTGGACCCCACAACGGAAGTATTGTCGTAGTTAGAAAACGACAGGATTATCTTTTTATAAAAATAACAGCGAAAGTTTTACCGTTAAACTGTTGAAATATCCGGTGATAAAAGTACAGTAATACGCATGGTTGTATAGTAGCACAAGGTATTGATTATTGATGCTTACGTGAGAAGTCACTCAGTTATACTTAATTATTGCTACACTAATTGTTGCATCATATCTCTCATATTATTGATTCAATTATTGTCACAGTATCATCTACATAATATTTTATATTATTAAATCAATAATTGAGACGACAAAGTTATTTATATTATTATTTGAAATATTGACGATGTCTAGAAGTTCTGTCAAGGAGACGTTAGGTAATATAATTGTGCGCCAATAGGGAGAAATCCTTATCGAAAATCCCCCTCTTTCCTAGGAATGATCTGGTTGTTAAATATTGTGAGTTATAATATTACTGATGAATAAGTTTGTGTTGATTAAAGATGAAATGGATAGTTCCATTGTGTTGGGATTATTAGTGTTAGTAGAAATCGACATTTATTTTGATAATAATTGATGTCTGGAGGTTATATTGACCAATCGGGTAATTAATCAGATAAATGAGCAATTAATTGCTATTAATTCACATGCTTATAACGATTTGTTCACATGTGTGTACTATTGATTCACATGCATGTACTATTAGGGGAGGTGGTGCAAGATTGATAATACTTGCATGACTAAATTAAAAATAGAGGTATAGATGAAGGTACTATACTGTAACTATTTTCTTCACATGTACTATTGATTCACATGAATGTACTATTGATTCACATGATGTACTATTAGGGGAGGTGGTGCCAGTTTGATAATACTTGCAGGACTAAATTAAAAATGAAGAAAAAGATGAAGGTATTATACTGTAATATTTTGAGCCCCAAAACGTACAATTATTGAAACTATATTTTCCTATAAATAGAAGCTCATTCTTCTTTCATTCTCACCAATTCACTAAGACTCGCAAGAGAAATTATAGAGAGAGAAGCTGTAGAGAGAAAGAAGAAGAGTAGTCTGCTACTTCACTATTCCAGTATCTAGTCTTCTTTTGAGGTAAGGGGTATTATTTCTTTCGTATTCATAAAGAGAGTTATTTTCTTTCAATACTCATAAGGGGTATTATTTATTTCATCTTAACTTACGATATTATTTTTTGTATTCGTAAGGAATA
>JAINUW010000100.1:0-108058 GCA_020205615.1 Panax quinquefolius | reverse complement strand
TCTCGTCCAGGGCAACTCTGCGCCTCAAGCCTGTCAAGGTCATAAACTACCAGCTCATGTCACTAACAGCCATTTGAGTGCAAGGTTGATCCAATGGCAAGTCTAAAAGACGCTCATACTCCTCTAATGTAGGAGTCAACTCATGGGTATCAAATCTAAACACTTGTCTATCTGATATAAATTACTCAAGCATGCCCTCTATAAAGTTCGGTGGAACCTGAAATGTCAGGAGGGTCATAGAGTGTCTCAATAACTGATCAACAGTCACCCGATCTAGGGAAGACTGTAATATCCCAACTTTTATGAATAAAGATGAATTTTTTTCTAAATATCATTTTGAATATTATGGTGTGGATTTGTTATAATATTATAGTGGTGGGTAATATTTACAAATTTTGCAAAGTAAGTAAGTTGTCATAAAATATTTGATTGGTCGGTGAATATTCATTTTATCAGGGAATATTCATACAACGGAACAATCATTGGTGGACCGCACAATGGAAATTACTGTCGGAGTTAGAAAATGACAGAAATATCTTTTTATAAAAATAATGGCAAAAATTTTACCATTAACTGTTGAAATACCCGGTGATAAAAGTACAGTAATATGTGTGGTTGCATAGTAGCACACGATATTTGATGCTTACGTGAGAAGTCACTTAGTTATACTCATTTATTGCTACAATAATTATTGCATAGTATCTCACATTATTGATTCTATTATTGTCACAGTATCATCTAAACAATATTATATATTATTAAATCAATAATTGAGACGACAAAGTTATTCATATTATTATTTACATTATTGATAATGTCTAGAAAGTTCTGTCGAGGAAAGGGGTTTGGTCACCTAATTGCGAGCCAATAAGGAGAAATCCTTATCGGAAAGCCCCCTCTTTCCTGGGAATGATGTGGTTGTTAATATTGCAAGTTATATTATTGATGAATAATTGTTGTTAAAAAATATTTTTTGTGAAGCCAAGTGAATTGAGATAAATAGAGGGGATTTTTATGAAGTATTTGATGTAAATTTTGCTTATTATATAGACCCCCACTTACCCATTTTTCAAAACTGTCAGTAGAAAGTTATATATATATATATATATATATATATATATATATATATATTTAAACATATGTTGTTTGGGGGGATTGAAAAAAAGTTGGTCACGGGTGGCTTTTGTTTTTTTTTATTATTATTATATATTATAATAAGTTTTATTTTTTATAAAAAATAGAATATATTATATTTTATGATGCATATTGTTTGCATAGTGCTTGCATAGTGTTTCCATAGTAAATCATGTGATTATCAGAAAATTTCAGCCGACTATTACTGTGCGTCCATGATTTTTTTTCCTTATTGTGCATCCAAATAGTATCCTATCATTCTCCAATAAATAGGATGCTTAGTTTAGAATTGAAAATCACACCAGAATCAGAGAATTCTTCTTCTATAATATTGAGCGTATTTCTTTAGAGTTTAAGGAAGCTTTGAGTGTAGAAAATATTGCAAATTTTCTTCAAGAATATCCCCGCCCTACCAGTCAGAAATACTCTTCTTTTAAGGTAAGGGGTATTATTTATTTCATATTCTCTTACGATATTATTTTTCATATTCGTAAGGAATTTTATTTTCGTTCAATATTTGTAAGGAATATTATTTTCGTTCAATATTCGTAAGGAATATTATCTTCGTTCAATATTCGTAGGAATATTATTTTCGTTCAACAGTTGTAAGGGATATTATTTTTGTTCAATATTCATAAGAAATAATATATTCTTCCATACTCTGTAGTATGTGAGTAATATTATTTCGTTTCAAATTTTGATTTCTACACTCATTTTGTTAAGTATTGCTTCTATACTCCTTAAAATTAGTAGAATATCCTGGAAATTTGCGTTTCATCTAGTATCTTTTCATAGAAATATTATTCTAAGCATTCTTGATAATATTTAATCTTTTCATGCCAGAATGCTATTCACGGGGTACTATTCACTCGGGTACTATTCACCCAGGGTACTATTCGTGACAAAAATTGATTTCATTTCTATCCAAATTGTGACGCCCCCAAAATAGGTATACATCGCCCATCTTGAGTCGCCAAATACATGGTACAAAATTCAAATACAACTTAATTATACAACAGCCGTGTAAAAATACGACAAAACATAGCTGAGCTTTTAAAACGAATATTGTCTTCTAGACAATATCCACACTCAATGAAGTCCTCGTTACAATTATTATCACACTATTTCACATAATAGTGAGGACTACTACAACCACTTATCCTAGACCATCACTCCAATCCCCGACTCGTCCCATCTATATTCTCATTTCCTGAAGAGAACAATAAAAGAAAAGGGTGAGCTCAACTAGCCCAGTAATAAATATTATGACTAAGATAATGCAGAATAAATTATCCTTAGCCTTCAACAGTATAATAACTGATATAATACAATAGACAACAAGTTTTAGATCAACAACTGCAGCAGAATAAGCAATCCATTAGAAGAGTCAAGTAGAGCATTAAATCTACTATCTTCTATAATTTAAAACGTTTTTCATCAACTTTATTGCTGAGACTCAGCTTAATAAATAAAATTGAATCATCCCTGCACCACGACCAAGGATACTCATGTAATCATCAATGGTAATAATTATACCAAATAATCCCTGGTCATAATCATACCAACAACTGTCCATCAATGAACTACAGGCTAATGAGGACTTTTACCACATCATTCATTACATTACGGTCATGATTATACCGAATAATCCATGGTCATAATCATACCAAGTCCATCTATGCACGTAAGCTAAAGATGACTTTCATAACAATATAAGCATGAGGATGATGGCAATGACATAATAATTCAATAAAACAAGTTCAAGGATAAATTTTAAAGATTTATAATTTAATTTATCCAGAATTCAATAACGTTTAAATTGTCAACATGATACATGATACTGGATGAAGCACAAATATCAATGATATTCTACTAATTTCATAGAGTATAAAAGCAAAAACTTTAACCAACTAAGTATAATAGAATATATTAAACTGTAAATGGATTTTCACCCGCCATGCGGTAATCCACGCAGACAGATCATTTCCACAAATTAATAAGGAATGAATACGAAGGGTCATTCACCATGCATGCGGTAGTCCGCGTAGACAGGTTATTCCAATAGAATAATAAAGAATGGAATAACAGAAGAATTCACCATGCATGCGGTAGTCCACGTAGACAGGTTATTCCAACAGAATAATAAAGAATGGAATAACAAAAGAATTCACCATGCATGCGGTAGTCCGCACAGACAGGTTATTCCAATAGAATAATAAAGAATGGAATAACAGAAGAATTAACCATGCATGCGATAGTCCACGTAGACAGGTTATTCCAACAGAATAATAAAGAATGGAATAACTGAAAGTAGTATGCACACAAGCCAATCATGTTTGATGATAAAGCATATACCATGTAACAATCTTATTCATTTATTAAATAAAGAGTATTAATTTATTAAAGGCTTTTAATTATCTACATGATGCTGTTTTATAATATGTGATAAACCTATAGTTTTAAGCAATGCTTTTAGAATAATGATGATGATCATTCTAATGAGATCTAAATTCTTAGAAAGCTTAAAACTAAAATAGTTCCCAATCATTGGATTACTAAATTGGGAATTAGTGAATTCGGATAGATTGGTACATACGTTGCTTGCTCATTGGATGAGGATGATTGATCTCATGATTATTTGTGTGGAGACACTAAAGCAAGTATGTAGGTGTTTATTGGAGAATAAGTTCACTGAACGTGGCTCGCTAAGGAATACCTAATGGAGTTTTACTTGCTGTCATCATAGGAATTCTCAGTAGTGATAGTAAGACAAGTGATCCTTGGACTTGAGATCATCATAGTATCTTGTGTATGATGAGTTATACTTTGACTTATTCCTTAAGACCCTTAGGGTATATCAAAGGGTATGCTTGAGTATAATAAGTTGTACATGGAGATAATGTATGATCAATAAAGAATCTACCACTTCTATTAAAAGAAGAGAAATGTCATATGTGATTCGATAAATGACAACCCAGTAGTCCTTGGCCAAGGCAGAATAAAATTAGAAAGGAGTTTCTAATTTGCATTATTTGGGGTTGTGCATTTAAGGATCGAAATACATATAATTAAATAAAATAAGACTTGACAGTAATTCCATATCTTATATTTAATTGGGACATTGTATGGTGGAAGGATTGAATTGTATGGTAACTATTTACTCAAAGGTTCTTTTATGATTAATGTTGAAATCTATATTATCTGGAAAGTCGTTGATCGCTAGGGAGGCTTATCCCTATTGTAGAATAAATATTATTTATTTAAATAAATTAATTGTTTAATTTATTTATTTAAATAAGATTAGAATTGTTCTAATTGATTTATTCACAACCTATTTTAATAAGGAGAACCTAAAGGGTCACACCATAAAAAGGAAGAATAATTATTTAAGAAGTTAATGGCATAATCGTAATAATATATGTTAAGTATATTTAATTTAATCTATGGTGATAGAATAAATTAAATAGCTTAATATTTATTATTTAATATTTTAGAAATATTAAATATAAATTAATAAGAGGAGTCTTATTAATATTATTACAATTATTATTATTTTAATTTCTAAAAGAGTTTAGGAATTAATTTAATATAAGTACTCTCATTTATTCCTAATTAGATTAGGAAGGAAAATTAGTTAAAGGAGTTTAATTAATTATCCCTAATAAGATTAGGGAGCTTAATTAATTAAAAGAATTTAATTAATTAAATAAATCCCAATTCCTTAATTGTTAAGGTGGGTTGCCCACATCTATAAATAAGAGGAGTCTTATTATGGGTGATGGGGTTGTTGACTTTTACAACTACGTAATAATTCTAATTTGTTGGAGAGTACGCCCTTTTTCTATACAGATAGGAAAAACTAGGGTTGAGCCAATACCCCTTCTTCTTGAATCTTTATTTTTCCTTGGTGGATCACCTCTAGAGGCCAAACATATGGGTGGCTAACGTTGATCAAAGGAAGGAACCAAACCCGGTGGATTCAAGTTGAACGTGAAAGGATTTGGAGGTGAACTTGTACCTGAGGAAGCTCGATCTTCAAGGGTATGATTTTATTCTTTATCTTTTCGTTTAATTAATAATTATGCATAAAGGGTGATCCGGGTATATGGTTTGTAATTTTATTTTATTTTTTAAACTCTGATTTACACGTTTCCGCACTTTTTATGCAATTTGATTGCATTCTTGAATATTACAAACCTAACAGTGGCATCAGAGCCAAACCTTTATGCAAATTATTAATTGTTAAAATTTGATATGTATATTGATATGTGTTTAGAACAATTTAATTGGGCATAATTTTATTATATAAAATTTAAACAAAAAAAAAAAAATACCGCGGACTGAATGGAACGGATTACATAGATACGGAAATCAATAAAAATAAAAAACGGCAGGATTTCCGTGAATTCTTGCAAATGCATTTGCTAGCGGGGAGGTTTATATAGAAAAGGTGGATGACATGGGATTTTCTAAAACAGCATGTTTTCATCTTCAAGTAACTCACATCCACGTGGTGGATTATCACCATATAAAAAAAAAAGGCTAGCATGCATTTTTTTTTATAAAAGGATACATTCGCTATTTTTTGAAAAGGAAACCGTGCATTCACGTGGTCAAGAGACAAAAGTTAACGAGATTTCACTTACTTGAAAATGAAAGAAAGCTATATGTATATTTTAATTATATACGGATATTATATATATATATTATACTGTTAATATAATATATATATATATATATAATTATTTTATAATTAAAATAAAAGTTTATTTTAATTTTAAAATAAAAGGTTTATTTTAATTTTAAAATTAGAATTTCATGATAACTAATTAGAGTTGGAATTGGATTCCATGATAACTAATTGGAGTTGAAATTGATCTTTCCTTAAATAAAGGAGTTTATTTAGATATGAAATAAGATTTCATATTATTCAAAATAAAGGAGTTTATTTGTGAATAGGAAAGAGAATCCATGTTTCCTTAAATAAAGGAGTTTATTTAAATATGAAATAAGATTTCATACTATTCAAAATAAAGGAGTTTATTTGTGAATAGGAAAATAATTCGTGTTTCCTTTAATATTTTTTTTTTTTACATGGAATTGGATTTCATAATTAATTAAAATAAAGGAGTTTATTTTGATTAAAGATTTTGATTAAAATAAAATAGTTTATTTTATTCAAAATTGGATAAATTAAAATAAAATAGTTTTATTTTGATTTAAATTTGGATTAAAATAAAGGAGTTTATTTTGATTCAAAAATAGATTTTATACTAACTAAATTTGCCCATTAAATGATATCAATATATATTAAATGTTTATTATTCATAAGATGAATGTTATTTATTGATGCATATGGTGATGTGTATGATAATAAATGGGATTGATTATGGACTATCAATTAATGTGATTGGATTTTATTTTAGTTGGATGCATGAATGTATGGGTTTTATTAAATGGGGTTTGTATGTACCTCGCCTTCTCGTAATTTTTCCGAATGTAAATTATATCTCCTCCTATGTACTTCCCCTCGATCACGATCAAGCTTTCTATTTATTTTAAATAGTTTTGTAATAGGAATAGTTAGAATTATTTTGAAGAATTGGAGATCAAGGAGCAAGGAGCGCTTGAAGACCCGTTTGTAATGGAGCCCGGGTTTAAATGTAATAGTTATATTTAAATATTATTTCTTGCACCCCTAGGGTTTGACCTTTTGGTTCACTTGGTGGCTCTAGTGAACCAAACTAGAATAAAAGTCCATAATCAATCCGAGTAGAATATAGTATTCTATATGTGCATTCTTATACTATATATATTATATATTATGCAAACATGCTTCGCATGTTCATTAATATGACGCGTATTTTATATATATATATATATATATATATATATATATATATATGTGTGTGTGTGTGTGCATGCGCGCTAAACAAGATGAGACAATTAATAATAAATCCCTCAATTTTTTATATTAAGTCCTAAGCGTTCAAAGATATTTGGAATATCGAATGTCGCCTTCTAGCATGATAAAATTAATAGAGTATTAAATATTTAATATGAGTTTGTTGTGTCACCACAAGGCAAGTATTAAGTATTTAAGATGTTAATTTATCACATTTGATGCTTATAAAGAAAATTGAACAATATTGTTTTGTTGTGTCACCACAAGGATGATATTTTTCTTTTTGAATATATGGAGTGCTAGGTCGGACTTAACTTGGATAATTTTGATTCGGATGTGCCACCACTTGATCAAAATAATCTAAGAGGTAAAAGAAAAGGAGTTGCATAGTTAATGTAATTGACAAAAGTTGTCTACCTATTTATTTATATATAGTTTGTTGTGTCACCACAAGGCTATATACATTTGAAATGGGATCCTTATTCTCACTAGCAAATCTTTAATTAGATTTTGTCGAACTATATATGTGAGGGTAATATAGTTTGAAGAAAATAGTGGGAGATACCAATTTAAAACAAAACCTAAATTATTTTGGTAATTAATAAAAGAATGTATGTTAAAATGTTGTTAATTACAAATTCATTTACAGAATTTTACAATGTCTAAAATTACTATCATCGCTGAGCATATTAAATGCTAAATTAACCAAACCGAATTAAACGGATTGGTTAAGGAATTTGAGAATAGTTCTCATAGCTGAAAAGCTATCTTATGTCCTTAATACGCCTATCCCTGCAATGGTTACAGACAATGCCTCTGAGGAAGAGATTGCTACTTTTAGAAAGTGGCAAGATGATGCACAGTTGGCTCAATGCATCATGCTCGCATCCATGAGTAACGAGCTACAGCGTCAGCTTAAAACTATGGATGCTCCTACTATATTCCTGCACATCAAGTAATTGATGGTGAGAAAAGTAGGACTGATAGATATCAGATATCTAAGGAACTCTTCCGATCTAGAATGGCCAATGGCACTATAGTATGTATAAAAAGTTCTTAACATAATCAATTTGATTGATCAATTAGACAACCGGTTTTGTCATGGATGGAGAGTTGAGCCAAGATTTGATCTTGTACTCACTCCCTAACTCCTTTCACAATTGTTGTGAATTTTCATATGAACAAGCTAGATATCGTCGACGATTTGCTTAACATATTGAAAATGTTGAGAGTCACTTTCCAACCAAGAAAGATCAAGTCTTCTTCGGTAGGGGCCAAAGGATCTTCTGAAAAGAAGAACGATTCAAAGAAGGTAAATAGAAAGGCATAAACAAAGGATAATAAGAACAAAACTGATACGGATAGCAAAGGAGTTTGCTTCCACTGCAATAAGCCTGGACACTGGAAAGAAACTGCGAGAAGCATCTTACAGAGGCTAACCAAAAGAAGCTTAGTGAAGTTTCAGTTATAAATACAAATTTGTTCATGATTTAAAATAAATTTTTCTTTAAGTCAAGGTTCTACTTGGGTATTGGATACCGACTTTGGTTATCATAAATATAGATTTATGAAGGGACCAAGCAGAAGTAGAAAGTTAAACAAGGTAAGTAATCCTATGTGTGGGAAATGAAGCAAAGGTTCTTTTACGCATATTAGCCATAGAAACTTATAGTTTAGCAATGCTTACGGGCAAATCTATTAAGTCAATAAGTTGTTATTGTATTCCAGCTCGTTAAAAATATTATTTCCATTTTATTGTTGGACAATGAAATCTTTGGTATTATAATTAAGAACAATTGTTGTTCTATTTATAATAATAATGTTTTGTATAGAATCGAATATTACTTAATAAATTTTGTATACTTGACTTACATGAAAATAATTTTGCATATTGAACAAATTAGTATAAGAAAAGGAGATGATCATTCAAAGAGTTGAATGTGTGTATTTGCTAAAATACAAGTGTGAATTATTTGAAAGGTTCAAAGAATTCGAAGTGAAACAAATTAGCAATGTATTAAGATTCATTGATTAGATCAAGGAATAAATATTTGTGCAATAAGTTTTTAGATCATCTCAAATGGTTTTCTCATTAATGGACGCCTCCAGATCACGCAATAATTGATTGGTGTATCTGAAAGGAAAAATCGTACCTTGTTGGACATGTGGTGCGGTCCATAATGATTTTATCGACAAATCCAAGATCCCTCTGGGTTATGTCCTAGAAATGGTTGCATATCTACGAAAAGGTAACCTCAAAATCCAAATTTCAAGACTCCATAAAAGTTATGGACAAGGAGGATTCCTAATCTTAAGTATGTTAAGATAAGGGGTTGTCAAACTTATGTGAAAAGGTTTGAAGGATAAGCTTGGGACAAGATTTGACAAGTACAATTTGTGGGACATCCTAAAGTAAGTTTAGGGTATATGTTCTATAATCCTACTTAGCAAAAAGGTGTTTGTTGCGAAACACGATGCCTTCTAAGATAAATGTGTTTATTATTGAAGGGGCTAGTGGGAGGATAATAGATCTTGAAGAGTTCAAGAACCACAAAATACTATAAGTCAAATAAGAGGAACACCGTAGATAGACCTATTATACCACAACCCATTCAGTAAATCGAATAGTCTCAAGATACAGGAGGTATGGATTCATCATAGATGATGATGATGAGGTACACATCATAGAAGATGATGATCCGATTACATACGATGAGGTAAGAGTTCTAGTATGTGTACAAAAGGTCAAATTAGGGCGTCGTGAAATTTCTAATATTATATGTTGATATACTAATGCTACAATCAGTAATGATAAAGTTGTCTAAACATTCCTCTATGAACGATTTGGGAAGAGTATCTTAATTGGGGATAAAATCTATATAGATAGATACAACAGGATGTTCGACTTAACCCAAGGAACGTATATTCATTTGATGCTAAAGTCGTTTAGCATGGCAAACTCCAAGAGATGTCTCATGTCGATGAGTTATGGAGTGTATCTCTCTTAATAGTCCCCACAGACTCCTGAAAAGAGAGGTCGCATGAGTGACAATCATGCATGCAATGAAATGTACGAGACCTGATGTTGATCAGTCATATTATGGAGAAGTTCACTATGAGTCGGTGAAAAACATCTTAAAGTGCTTAACCTAAGACTAAGGATGTGATCATATTCATGGTGGGTCTTAATTAAAACTAGAGGGCTTAATGCACTCAAGTTTTTCGCATGCAGACAAGACGATAGAAAAATCCACTTTAAGGTAAAGGGTTACCTTGAACAAAGGTGGTGCGATTGAATTGGAAGGTTCCAAACAAAGAAAGAGTTGTTGGTTTAGTGATAAAGACAAAGTATATAGCTATAAATGAAGCTGCAAGTTGATTGTTTGGATTAAAAGTTCATTACAGAACTAGGAATAGTTCCTAAGTCTCATCTTGGATCTAAACATGTGTTGTGGCACTTTCATTTGATTATTAGAATCATTGAAAGATGGGAAATCACTATAGAGATAGTGGACTCTCATGAACAACATTACATATCCATTAACTAAAGCTTATCCAACAGCAGGATAATCGTCACTTAAAGAAGAAGAGTATGAGATACCATGACGATTGACTTTAGTGCAAGTGAGAGATTGAAAGTAGTATGCACACAAGCCAATCATGTTTGATGATAAAGCATATACCTTGTAACAATCTTATTCATTTATTAAATAAAGAGTATTAATTTATTAAAGGTTTTTAATTATCTACATGATGCTGTTTTATAATATGTGATAAACCCATAGTTTTAAGCAATGCTTTTAGAATAATGATGATGATCATTCTAATGAGATCTAAATTCTTAGAAAGCTTAAAACTAAAATAGTTCCCAATCATTGGATTACTAAATTGGGGATTAGTGAATCCGGATAGATTGGTACATACGTTGCTTGCTCATTGGATGAGGATGATTGATCTCATGATCATTTGTGTGGAGACACTAAAGCAAGTATGTAGGTGCTTATTGGAGAATAAGTTCATTTGAGCGTGGGCTCGCTAAGGAATACCTAATGGAGTTTTACTTGCTCATCAATAGGAATTCTGTAGTGATAGTAAGACAAGTGATCCTTGGACTTGAGATCATCATAGTATCTTGTGTATGATGAGTTATACTTTGACTTATTCCTTAAGACCCTTAGGGTATATCAAAGGGTATGCTTGGGTATAATAAGTTGTATATGGAGATAATGTATGATCAATAAAGAATCTACCACTTCTAATAAAAGAAGAGAAATGTCTTATGTGATTCGATAAATGACAACCCAGTAGTCCTTGGCCAAGGCAGAATGAAATTAGAAAGGAGTTTCTAATTTGCATTATATGGAGTTGTGCATTTAAGGATCGAAATACATATAATTAAATAAAATTAGACTTGACAAGAATTCCATGTCTTATATTTAATTGGGACATTGTATGGTGGAAGGATTGAATTATACTAGAAACTATTTACTCAAAGGTTCTTTTATGATTAATGTTGAAATCTATATTATCCGGAAAGTCGTTGATCACTAGGGAGGCTTATCCTATTGTTGAATAAATATTATTTATTTAAATAAATTAATTGTTTAATTTATTTATTTAAATAAGATTAGAATTGTTCTAATTGATTTATTCACAACCTAGGTTTAATATGGAGAACCTAAAGGGTCACACCATAAAAGGAAGAATAATTATTTAAGAAGTTAATGGCATAATCGTAATAATATGTTAAGTATATTTAATTTAATCTATGGTGATAGAATAAATTAAATAGCTTAATATTTATTATTTAATATTTTAGAAATATTAAATATAAATTAATAAGAGGAGTCTTATTAATATTATTACAATTATTATTATTTTAATTTCTAAAAGAGTTTAGGAATTAATTTAATATAAGTACTCTCATTTATTCCTAATTGGATTAGGAAGGAAAATTAGTTAAAGGAGTTTAATTAATTATCCTTAATAAGATTAGGGAGCTTAATTAATTAAAAGAATTTAATTAATTAAATAAATCCCAATTCCTTAATTGTTAAGGTGGGTTGCCCACATCTATAAATAAGAGGAGTCTTATTATGGGTGATGGGGTTGTTGACTTTTACAACTACGTAATAATTCCAATTTGTTGGAGAGTACACCCTTTTTTTATACAGATAGGAAAAACTAGGGTTGAGCCAATACCCCTTCTTCTTGAATCTTTATTTTTCCTTGGTGGATTACCTCTAGAGGCCAAACATATGGGTGGCTAACGTTGATCAAAGGAAGGAACCAAACCCGGTGGATTCAAGTTGAACGCGAAAGGATTTGGAGGTGAACTTGTACCTGAGGAAGCTCGATCTTCAAGGGTATGATTTTATTCTTTATCTTTTCGTTTAATTAATAATTATGCATAAATGGTGATCTGGGTATATGGTTTGTAATTTTTATTTTTTTTTTAAACTCTGATTTACACGTTTCCGCACTTTTTATGAAATTTGATTGCATTCTTGAATATTACAAACCTAACAATAACAACCCTTACGAGTATTGAAAGAAAATAACTCTCTTCATGAATACGAAAGAAATAATACCCCTTACCTTAGAAGAAAACTAGATACTAGATTAGTGAGGTAGCAGACTTCTCTTCTTCTTTCTCTCTATAATTTCTCTTTAATAATTGCTCTTGTGAGACTTAGTGAATTGATGAGGAGGAAAGAAGAATGAGCTTTTATTTATAGAAAAATATAGTTTCGATAATTGCACGTTTTGGGGCTCAAAATATTACAGTATAATACCTTCCTCTTTTTCTTCATTTTTAATTTAGTCCTGCAAGTATTATCAAACTTGTACCACCTCCCCTAATAGTAAATCATGTGAATCAATAGTAAATCACGTGACTCAATAGTATAATCATGTGTAAAAACTGATTACAGTATAGTACCTTCATCTATACATCCATTTTTAATTTAGTCATGCAAGTATTATAAATCTTGCACCAACTCCCCTAATAGTAAATCATGTGAATCAATAGTAAACACATGTGAATACATAGTTATAAACATGTGAATTAAAGCAATTAATTGCCCATTTATCTAGTGAATTACCCGATTGGTCAATATAACCTCCAGACATTAATTATTTTCAAAATAAATGTCAATTTCCACTAACACTAATAATTCTCACACAATGGAACCAGGTCGTTTCCAGGAAAGAGGGGGCTTTCCAATAAGGATTTCTCTTTATTGGCGCGCAATTAGATAATTCTGTCATTTTCTAAATACGACAATACTTCTGTTGTGGGGTCCACCAATGAATGTGTCGACGTACGGATATTCCCCGACCAAACGAATATTTTATAACAACTTGCATACTGTGCAAAATTTTCACATATCACCCTTAACCATTTACGATATAAAATAATAATTATAAGAAAATTGAATATTTCATTTCATAAAATTCGGGGTCTTACAATCTCCCCTCCTTATGAAATTTCGCCCTCAAAATTTACGTACGTACCTGGTATGCCGAAAAGGTGAGGATACCTCGACAGATTCTAACTCTTGAGGTATAAACTTTGAGTGTCGAATATGATCCTTCTTATCCAAGATTTTAACATGTATCTCCTCATACGTTAAATCTTCGGCTATCTCATCTAATTCTAATTCAATAATGTGGTTCGGGTCGTCCATATATTTACGTAACATCGATACATAAAAAAAGCGTTATGAACACGCGACATACTTGGCGGTAAAGTGAGTCTATAGGCCACAGTTCCTACTCGATCGAGGATTTCAAATGGGCCAATTAAATCGAGGGTTAAGATAATGCCTTCTTGAACCTTCTTCTTCACATTCATCAGCTCTGATTATGTAGCTTGAGCGGCTTGAACTTTATCGATTAAAGTCGATTCTAATCGTATATTTGATATCACCACGTGGGTCCTTAGAGTCTTTAACTCTATCTTTATCATTTGTAAGTTATACGAATTGGGTTTTTATTTTAACAACATCGCACTCGTAAACGCATACGATCTTTTACTCAACGCGTCAGCTACCACGTTCATTCTTCCACGATGATATTGAATGGTATAGTTGTAACCTTCAACAGCTCGAGCCAACATCTTTGGCACATTATACATTTATTTTGGGTAAAGAAAATATTTGAGGGTTTTACAAATCGGTTTTGTACTTGGGTCAATAAAAAATTCGATTTCACGCTCTAGGGGTAGGCTAAGAAATCTTCAGGAATACTTTAAAAAATTTATTAACAATAGAAATATCATTCAAAATTGTGACTCTCATCCCAAGACTTGGATAGCACATCACTTTGATACCTATCAACTTGCCACCGTTATTCACGGCGCCGCCTACGGAAAGTCTGACTTCGGTGCATTCCACAAGAAAGTCACCAGATAAAGGCTCGGGGCTCTTTACTTATGACTTGATATGACAATGATTGACTTTAGTGGTTTGGTTGCTTGAATTCGCATAATAGGTTGGTTAGGAATATAAAAGCTAACAACCTTACGAAAAAAATCAATTTTAGCATGAAGAATAGTTAACCAGTCGATTCCTAAAATCAAATCAAATGCAAGTATTTTCAAAGAGATAAGATCGACAGGTAATGTGAGGGTATCAATTTGAATCAAATAAGATTTATAAACAGTGGAGGTAACGAAGGTTTCTGCTAACAAAGTTTCAATCGATAAGTCAAAGTCTAACTTCTCTAGAGTTAAATTTAAACATTGATCGCAAGCAAGAGAGATAAAAGAATGGGTAGAACCGGTATCTAATAAGTTATAGACTTTATAAGAATTTATAATTAATTAACCCATGCTAACTTCGTTCGGGTTACTTGCTTTTTGAGAATTCACAAAAACGCTCTCCCTGAAACCATCGACTTTTTTTTGTTCGTATCCGCCATTTGTGCCACCATCCCAGCTGGACTTGACTTTGGTGCATGACAAAATCGGGCTAGGTGACCTTCTTTTCCACAATTGTAACATGCTTTGGACTGCATCACGTAGTTTGGACTAATATGTCCCTCCCCTCCGCGAAGCATACAATTGGTGGTCGTTCTCTTTCCTTGAAAACGGGGTGTTGGTGTTGTTGTCTTTCCATCGTTGTTGAACCTTCTCTTCTTGAAATTTCAACTCCTATTATCTTGGCCATGATTACCACCGAAGTGGTTACCATTCTTGGCAAGATAATTTCCCCCATGATGGTTATCATTGTTCTGATGGTTGTTGCCACCGATACGATTATTATCTTGTTGTTGCTCATTATCCTTTGGTTGGACTGGCTCATTATCGCGCTCCAATAACTGAGCCCTATTCACAACATCTTAATATAAACAAAGTTGATGAGAAATGAGGTATTGACGTATATCGGGTTTCAAACCTCTTAGAAACATTCGCGTCATTCGCTCCACATTATCGACCAAATGGGATGCAAACCGGGATAACTTCAAAAATTTAGCCTCGTATTACGACACAGTCATATTGTTTTGCTCCAACTTGATGAATTCCACCTCCTTCATGTGACAAATACTTTTGGGAAAGTACTTGTCATTGAAAAACTCTTGGAACTTCTCCCAAGACATCTTTAGTGCGGCAGGTTGAGTACGTGTTACAGATTCCCACCAGAAATCTGCTTCTTCACGCAACATAAAGGTGGAAAAGGGAACCTTTTGCTCTTCGGAGCATCCCAAGATATCAAAAATCTTGGTGATCTGCTTTATCCACGTCTCTGCCTTAAGTGGTTTTGGCTCTCCCAAAATCTTTGGTGGTCCCAGCTCCTTGAACTGCTTAGCAGTGACCAACCATGGGTTGCCATTATTTCCACCTGCTTTATGAACAGGAGTCTCTCTTGTTTGGTGTTACATAAATTCTAAAAAGTTCCTAAACATACCATAGTTTGTCATTTGGTCAGTGTTGTTGTTTACACGAGGATTATTGCCTTCATGATGCACATTATCATGTGTATTGATCGTTGGTGACTCAATGGTCTCATGTGCTTCATTTCTTATCTCAACATTTTCAGATGCCATTCTCAAACACTATCACAAAACGAGGGTTAATTAACATATCACATATTATCCCTATACTCTGACCGACCAATTAAATACCAAATAAACTTAGGTAGGTCATACTAGCGAAGGAATTCTCCGTCTCTCCCCTCCTAGTTCTTATCTCACATCTCAGCCAGGGATCATTTCCCTAAGCTTTGATACCAACTGTGACGCCCCCAAAATAGGTATACATGACCCATCTTGAGTCGCCAAATACATGGTACTAAATTCAAATACAACTTAATTATGCAATAGTTGTGTAAAAATACGACAAAACATAGCTGAGTTTTTAAAACGAATATTGTCTTCTAGACAATATCCACACTCAATGAAGTCCTCATTACAATTATTATCATACTATTTTCACATAATAGTGAGGACTACTACAGCCACTTATCCTGGACCATCACTCCAATCCCCGACTCGTCCCATCTATATTCTCATTTCCTGATGAGAAAAATGAAAGAAAAGGGTGAGCTCAACTAGCCCAGTAAGAAATATTATGACTAAGATAATGCAGAATAAATTATCCTTAGCCTTCAACAGTATTACAATTGATATAATACAATAGACAACAAGTTTTAGATCAACAACTGCAGCGGAATAAGCAATCCATTATAAGAGTCAAGTAGAGCATAAAATCTATTATCTTCTATGATTTAAAAAGTTTTTGATCAACTTTATCGCTATGACTCAGCTTAATAAATAAAATTGAATCATCCCTGCACCACGACCAATGATATTCATGTAATCATCAATGATCATAATTATACCGAATAATCCATGGTCATAATCATACCAACAACTGTCCATCAATGAACTACAAGCCAATGAGGACTTTTACGACATCATTCATTACATTACGGTCATGATTATACCGAATAATCCATGGTTATAATCATACCAAGTCCATCTATGCACGTAACTCAAAGATGACTTTCATCATTATATAAGCATGATGATGATGACAATGACATAATAATTCAATAAAACAAGTTCAAGGATAAATTTTAAAGATTTATAATTTAATTTATCCAGAATTCAATAACGTTCAAATTGTCAACATGATAATGCTTTGTGGAGTAAAATTCAAGAATGCTCAAAACAATATTTCCATGAAAAGATACTGGACGAAGCGCAAATATCAAGGATATTCTACTAATTTCATGGAGTATAGAAGCCAAAATTTTAAGCAACTAAGTATAATAGAATATATGAAACTGCAATTGGATTTTCACCCGTCATGCGGTAATCCACGTAGACAGATCATTTCCACAATTTAATAAGGAATGAATACGAAGGGTCATTCACGTACGCATCGGTGAGTCCGTGTGACAAAGTTATTCCAATAGAATAATAAAGAATGGAATAACAGAAGAATTCACCATGCATGCGCTAGTCCGCGTAGATAGGTTATTCCAACAGAATAATAAAGAATGGAATAACAGAAGAATTCACCTGGCATGAGGTAGTCAGCACATACGGGTTATTCCAACAGAATAATAAAGAATGGATTAACAGAAGAATTCACCAAGCATACGGTAGTCCGCACAGACAGGTTATTCCAACAGAATAATAAAGAATGGAATAGCAACCCTTACGCGTATTGAAAGAAATAACTCTCTTCATGAATACGAAAGAAATAATACCCCTTACCTTAGAAGAAAACTGGATCCTGGAATAGTGAGGTAGCAGACTTCTCTTCTTCTTTATCTCTATAATTTCTCTATAATAATTGTTCTTGTGAGACTTAGTGAATTGTTGAGGAGGAAAGAAGAATGAGCTTCAATTTATAGGAAAATATAGTTTCGATAATTGCACGTTTTGAGGCTCAAAATATTACATTATAATACATTTCTCTTTTTCTTCATTTTTAATTTAGTCCTGCAAGTATTATCAAACTAGCACCACCTCCCCTAATAGTAAATCATGTGAATCAATAGTAAATCATGTGACTCAATAGTATAATCATGTGAAAAAACTAATTACAGTATAGTACCTTCATCTATACCTCCATTTTTAATTTAGTCATGCAAGTATTATCAATCTTGCTCCAACTCCCCTAATAGTAAATAATGTGAATCAATAGTACACACATGTGAACACATAGTTATAAGCATGTGAATTAATAGCAATTAATTGTCCATTTATCAGGTGAATTACCTGATTGGTCAATATAACCTCCAAACATTAATTATTATCAAAATAAATGCCGATTTCCACTAACACTAATAATTCTCACACAATGGAACTATCAATTTCATCTTTAATCAACATGAACTTATTCATCATTAATATTATAACGCGTAATATTTAACAACCAGGTCATTCCCTGTAAAGAGGGGGCTTTCTGATAAGGATTTCTCCTTATTGGCGCGCTATTAGATGACCAAACCTCTCCTTGACATAACTTCTAGACATTGTCAATATTGAAAATAATAATATGAATAACTTTGTCATCTCAATTATTGATTTAATAATATAAAATATTATGCAGATGATACTGTGACAATAATTGAATTAATAATATGAGAGATATGATGCAGCAATTACTGTAGCACTAATTGAGTATAACTGGGTGACTTCTTAGGTAAGCATCAATAATCAATACCGTGTGCTACTATGCAACCACACGTATTACTGTACTTTTACTACCGAGTAGTTCAATAGTTTAACGGTTTAACTTTCGCCGTTAATTTTATAAAAAGATAATTCTGTCATTTTCTAAATACGACAATACTTCTGTTGTGGGGTCCACCAATGATTGTGCCGTCGTACGGATATTCCCCGACAAAAAGAATATTCCCCGACCAAACGAATATTTTATAACAACTTGCATACTTTACAAAATTTTCACATATCACCCTTAACTTTAACCTTTTATCAATTTAACCATTTACGAAATAAAATAATAATTATAAGAAAATTGAATACTTTCATTTCATAAAATTTGGGGTCTTACACAAATCATTTTTGATACAATATTATTCTTGAATTTTACTCCACAAACCAGTATCATGTTGACAATTTGGACATTACTGAATTCTAGATAAATTAAATTATAAATCTTTAAAATTTATCCTTGCTCTCATTTAATTGAATTCTTATATCATTGTCATCATCCTCATGCTTATATTGTGGTAAAAGTCCTCATTGGCCCGTAGTGCATTGATGGACAGTTGTTGGAATGATCATGACCATTGGCGATAACACGAATATACTTGGCCCATAGGGCATGGATAATTCGTGAATGTAATACTAATGAATATCCTTGGCCCGTAGTACATGAATAATTCTGTGATGTGGATTATTTATTAAGCTGAGTCTCAGCGATAAAATTGATGATAAACTTTTTAAATCATAGAAGATAGTAGATATCATACTCTACTTGACTCTTCTAATGGATTGCTTGTTCCGCTGCAGTTAAACTTGTTGTTTATTATTTTCTACCAGTTTAACACTGTTGAAGGCTAACGATAATTTATTCTGCATTATCTTAGTCATAATATTTCTTACTAGGCTAGTTGAGCTCACCCTTTTGCTTTCATTATTCTCTTCAAGAAATAAGAACGTAGCCTGGACTAGTTGGAGAATGGAGTGATGATCCGAGATGGTGGCTGTAGTAGTCCTCAGTATATTATAAAATAGTTTGATAATAATTGTAATGAGGACTCAATTTGAGTTTGGATATTGTCTAGAAGACAATATCCATGTCAAAACTCTTAGCTATGTTTTGTCGTATTTTACATGACAGTTGTATAACTAAGTTTGTATTTAAATTATATACCATGTATTTGGCGACTCGGAATGGGTCATGTATACCTATTTTGGGGGCGTCACATTTGGTATCAAAGCTTAGGGATATAATCCTGACTGGGATATGAGACTAGAACTAGGAGGGGAGAGACGGGTAAATCCTTCGCTAGTATGACCTACCTAAGCTTAATTGTTATTTAATTGGTCATTTAGAATATTGGGATAATATGTGGCATGTCAATTAACCCTTGTTTTGTGGGAGTGTTTGAAAATGGCATCTAAAAATGTTGTGTTAAGCAATGGAGCACATGAGACCGTTGAGTCACCGCTGATCAATACCCAGGATAACGTGCATCAGGAAGGCAATAATCCTCAGGTAAAAAACAACACCAACCAAATGATGAACGATGGGGTGTTCAGAAGCTTTCTGCAATTCATGCAACATCAGGCGAGAGAGACTCCTGTGCAAAATGCAGGTGGAAACACAGGCAACTCACGAATGGTCACCGCTAAGCAGTTCAAGGAGCTGGGACCACCGGAGTTTTTGGGAAAGCCAGAACCACTTAAGGTAGAGATGTGGATAAAGTAGATCACCAAGATATTTGATGTCTAGGGATGCTTCGAGGAGCAAAAGGTTCTCTTTGCCACCTTCATGTTCTGAGGAGAGGCATATTATTGGTGGGAATCTGTAAAATGTACTCAACCTGCCGCACTGGAGATGTCTTGGGAGAAGTTCCAAGAACTGCTCAATGATAAGTACATTCCCGAAAGTATTCATCACATGAAGGAGGTAGAGTTCATCACGCTAGAGCAAAACAAAATGACTGTATCGTAATACGAGTCTAAATTTACGGAGTTATCCCAGTTTGCATCCCATTTGGTTGATAATGAGGAGAGAATGACGCGAATGTTTCTGCGAGGTTTGAAACCCGAAATACGTCAATACCTAATTTCTCATAAACTTTGCTTGTATTAAGATGTTATGAATAAGGCTCATTTATTGAAGCGCGATAATGAGTCAACCCAACCAAGAGAGAGCAGCCGGCAAAACGACAATACCAGTGGTAGCAGTCATCGAAGCGGTGACAACAAACGTGGAGGAAATCAACAAGCCAGAAATGGTAACCACTTCGGTGGTAATTATGGCCAAGATAATATAAGTGAAAATTTCAAGAAGAGGAGATTCAGTAATGATGAAAAGATGTCAGCACCAGCACCTTTTGTTCAGGAAGGAGAACGACCACCGATCGTATGCTACAAATATGGAGGGGAGGGACACATCAGTCCAAACTGTACGCAGTAGTCCAAAGTATGTTATATATGCGGAAGAGAAGGTCACCTAGCCCGATTTTGTCGTGCAGTGAAGTTAAGTCCAGCTGGGATAGAGACACCAAAGGCCGTCCCAGACAAGTCAAAGTCAGTAGTTCAAGGGAGAGCGTTTGTCGTGACCTCCCAAAAAGCAAGGAACCCGAACTAGGTTATCACGGGTAAGCTAATCATAAACTCTTGTGAATTCTATACCATATTTGATATCGGTTCTACCCATTCTTTTATTTCCCCTACTTGCGCTCAACGTTTAAATTTGACTTTGGAGAAATTAGACTTTGACTTATCTGTTGAAAATTCGTTGGGAGAAACCTTCATTACATCCACTATTTATAAGTCTTGTTTGATTCAAATCGGCACCCTCACATTACCTGTTGATCTTATCTCTTTGAAAATACTTGCATTTGATGTGGTTTTAGGGATTGATTGGTTAGTTACTCATCATGCTAAAATTGATTGCTTTCGTAAGGTTGTTAACTTTCATATTCCTAACCAACCTATTATACAAATTCAGGCAACCAAACCACTAAAGTCAATCACTGTCATATCAAGCCATAAAGCTATTCGTTTATTGAAAAACAGATGTCAAGCTTTCTTAGCCCATGCCATAAATTAAAACAAAAATACATCAGATTTGAATAATATTTCTATTGTTAATAATTTTCCTGACGTATTCCCAAAAGAACATCCTGGCCTACCCCCAGTGCGTGAAATCAATTTTTGTATCGACCTTGAAACCGGTACAAAACCCATTTCCAAAGCCCCATATCAAATGGCTCCTATTGAACTTCAGGAGTTAAAAACCCAACTACAGGAATTGTTAGACATCGGTTTTATTCGTCCTAGTACGTCTCATTGGGGTGCTCCTGTTCTATCTATAAAGAAGAAAGATGGGAGTATGCAACTTTGTATTGATTATCGGGAGCTGAATCATGTCACCATCAGAAATAGATACCCATTGCCTCGCATTGATGACCTGTTTGACTAGTTACAAGGAGCAAAATTATTTTCAAAGATCAATCTTCGTTCCAGATATCATCAGTTAAAGATTAAAATTGATGACATTCCAAAGACTGCTTTCAGAACTCGGTATGGGCATTACGAATTCCTAGTCATGTCTTTTGGATTGACTAATGCTCCTGTTGTCTTCATCGATATGATGAACTGAGTATTCAAGGAATATTTGGATCACTTTGTGGTCGTCTTTATTTGGAAGTAGCATTCCTTAAGCACGTGATATCAAATCACGGAATATCTGTTGACCCAGCGAAGATTGAAGCAATACAAAGCTGGGAGCAACCTAAGTCAGTAACCGAAGTACGTAGATTTTTGGGCTTAGTTGGTTGTTATCGAAGATTAGTGAAAGGATTTTCTCAAATCACCACTCCGTTAACTCAGCTGACTCGAAAAGATACAAAATTCGGTTTGAGCGAGGAATGTGACTCAAGAGGAGACTCATTTCAGCACATGTTCTGACAATACCATCTGGTTCGAAAGGATTTGTCATCTACAGCGATGCTTCAGGAAGAGGGTTAGGATGTGTTCTCATGCAACATGGGAATGTCATAGCCTATGCCTCATGATAACTCAAAGAATATGATAGGAATTATCCTACTCATGATCTTGAGTTGGCAACAGTCGTTTTTGTGCTTAAAATCTGGAGGCATTACCTGTATGCGGAGAAAGTGGAGATCTATACAGATCATAAAATCCTCAAATATTTCTTCACCTAAAAGAAACTCAACATGTGGCAATGACGTTGGCTTGAGCTGTTGAAAGATTACGATCATATCATTGAATACCATCTTGGAAAAATGAACGTAGTAGCTGACGCGTTGAGTAGAAGATTATATGCAGGTACGAGTATGATACTGTCAATGCAAAGGCCCATTTGGTATTACTTAAAAAGGTTGGAGATAGAGATAAAGACTCCAGGGACCCACGTGATGATGTCGAATATATGAGTAGAACCAACTTTAATCGATAAAGTTAAAGCTGCTCAAGCTACAGACCTAGAGCTGATGCGTATGAAGAAGAAAGTGCAAGAAGGTTTTATTCCGTAAGCAAGAATCAATGACAAAGGAATATTTCAAGTCAACTCAAGACTTTGTGTTCCTAACGACCCTGATTTGAAGTTTAAAATCATGATGGAGGCGCACAACATACCGTTTACAATCCATCCTAGGAGTACCAAAATGTATCGTGATCTTCGACATATGTTTTGGTAAGCAATATGAAAAGAGAAATCGCAAAGTTTTTCTCAAGGTGTCTAACTTGTCAACGTCTCAAGGCGGCCAAAAGGACCATTGCAACCACTTTAAATTCTTGAATGGAAGTGGGATCACATTACCATGGATTTCGTTACTGGTCATCCCAAGTTTTCTCAAGGCATAAATGCGATTTGGGTCATTGTCGATAGACTAACCTGCTAGGTTTGTAATATTCATGAATGCAATAAAATTGCACAAATTAAGCAGAAGCATGGAAAAATAGAGTGTTAAAATTTTACAAACCATATACCCGGATCATCTTTTATGCACAATTATTAATTAAACGAAAAATATGAAGAACAAGAATTATACCCTTGAAGATTCGAGCTTCCTCAAGTACAAGTTCACCTCCAATCCTTTTCGCGTTCAACTTGAATCCACCGAGTTTGGATCCTTCTTTTGATCAATGTTAGCCACCGAAGTGTTTGGCCTCTAGAGGTGATCCACCAAGGAAGAAGAAAGATTCAAGAAGATGAGTATTTGGCAAAACCCTAATTTTTTCTATCTCTCATAGAAAAGGGTGTATTCTCCCAACTATTAGAATTACGTCTGTAATGAAAAAGTCAATAACCCCTACACTCATAATAAGACTTCTTTTATTTATAGATGTAGGTAACCCTCCTTAACAATTAAGGAATTGTGTTTTATTTTAATTAATTAAACTCCTTTAACTAATTTTCCTTCCTAATCCAATTAGGAATAAATGAGAATACTTATATTAAATTAATTCCTAAACTCTTTTAGAAATTAAAATAATAATAATTGTAATAATATTAATAAAACTCCTCTTATTAATTTATATTTAATATTTCTAAAATATTAAATAATAAATATTAAGCTATTTAATTTATTCTATCACCATAGATTAAATTAAATATACATAACATATTATTACGATTATGCCATTAACTTCTTAAATAATTATTCTTCCTTTTATGGTGTGACCCTTTAGGTTCTCCATATTAAACCGGTTGTGAATAAATCAATTAGAACAATTCTAATCTTATTTAAATAAATAAATTAAACAATTAATTTATTTAAATAAATAATATTTATTCAACAATAGGGATAAGCCTCCCTAGTGATCAACGACTTTCCAGATAATATAGATTTCAACATTAATCATAAAAGAACCTTTGAGTAAATAGTTACCGTGACAATTCAATCCTTCCACCATACAATGTCCCAATTAAATATAAGGCATGGAATTACATCACAAGTCTAATTTTATTTAATTATATGTATTTCGATCCTTAAATGCACAACTCCATATAATGCAAATTAGAAACTCCTTTCTAATTTCATTCTACTTAATAACCAAGGACTCTTGGGTTGTCATTTATCGAATCACATAGACATTTCTCTTCTTTTATTAAGTGGTAGATTCTTTATCGATCATACATTATCTCCACGTATACTGACTTATTATACCCAAGCATACCCTTTGATATACCCTAAGGGTCTTAAGGAATAAGTCAAAGTATAACTCATCATACACAAGATACTATGATGATCTCAAGTCCAAGGATCACTTGACTTACTATCACTACTGAAAATTCTATTGACGAGCAAAGTAAAACTCCATTAGGTATTCCTTAGCAAGACATGTTCAGTGAACTTATTCTCTAATAAGCACCTACCTACTTACCATAGTGTTTCCACATAAATGATCATGGGATCAATCATCCTCATCCAATGAGCAAGTAACGTATATACCAATCTATCCGAATTTACTAATCCCCAATTTAGTAATCCAACGATTGAAAACTATTTCAGTTTTAAGCTTTCTAACACTACACCGAAATAGGGATGTAGCGAAGGAAATTTTGTGAAGGAATTTATTCCTTCACATGAGGAGTTGATTAGCGAAGGAACAGTGAAAGAAAAAAATGTACTGACAATATAGTTATTAGCGAAAGAAATATCCTTCACAATTTATATTTTTTTCTCGCTTAATTGAGGTGGTAGAATGATATTTGGCGCCAATTTATGATGAAAATTTGCAAGGAAAAAAATAATTATTGAAGAAATTATTGATCACTATATGTTATTGTTCAGAGGTTTTTTGCGAGGGATAACATTAGTCACTATTTTGTTCTAATTTTTTTTTTTAAATTAATTCTAATAAATATAAATTGTATTATTTATAAATAAATTATTTTTTCATAATAATAAATTTACCTTTAATAACATTTTTTAAATAACTTATAATTTTAATTATTTTTTTTAATAAACTATAAAATAAATAATTTTACACTAACATGAACTTTAAAATTTTTAGATTTATCCCAACAAAAAGAAAGAGAAAAATACATTAATAATGGCGCTGCTTTGTGGAACAGAGATGTGAATATCAGTAAAGCCATCCTCCTCCCTCTAGCTTCGATACATCCATCTCTTTGTCATCCCTCCTCAATCCATCTCTTTCTACTCCGCCAAAAAATTCCATACATCTTGTTCACAAACTCCATCTCTCTGCTCACTTAAAGTAGAACCCTAAAAATTAAGTCTCTTTACCCCGCTCAAATTGGAAACCTAGAAAGCAATTATGCAAATTGAAATCATTTGAGCATCTTTATGAATACCGAGGAGGGGATTCAAAAGCTGCCAATCCATCACATCGCTGCTTTACTTGGGGTCTCCGATCAGTTAAGGTGAGAGAGACTATTGTCCCGTAAATGTTGTATGCTTATTCAATCTTGAATATATAAAATTGCTCAAGTATAGATCACTCGTAAATTCCCAGTCAAGTGGGATTACTTTAAGAGGGCTGTTATATTATATTGATATTATTTTGTAGCATTATACTTTTGAGCATAATTTGCATATAATGGTTATACAGACCAGAAATGGTAACACATTATACCATATATTTCCTTCATACTTTAAACGTCCTCTTTGTTGGCCTCATTTGATTTTGTCATCCAGAGATTGATGCTCAAGAACTACATTACCATTCTAGAGTTTAAATTATAAGCCTCGTTCCAGCTCAATTTTTGAAGCTCGTTAGGCTTTCTGACCAACCATTAGATACCCTTATTTTCTTCTTCATACATCTCTCAGTTATTAGTAAGAAGTTCTATCATATTATAGGGAATTTATATATCCAAAATCATTTTAATACTTCTACAAGGTGTCGCTCACAAAATGGGTCCCAAATAGTTGCAGGGGCTTGTGGAACTATCTTAAGCACTTGTTAAAATAACAGTTACCTATATTATATATATAATATGGTGTATAATGTATATATATGGTAGTGGCTGTAACGTAGAGCGTATTCTTGAAATAATTTTTCGTATATGTACAGATTTTCACATGACCAAATCATTCTGTTGATAATTGCAGAGGCATGTAGTCGATTTTTACATTTCTGATTTCCAATCTGGGTTAAGGGCACTAGTTAAGGCTGGCTCTTCTGCTAAGGTGACTCCTTATATTGATGAATCTATCGTCGTTGATATCAATAAGTCAAACAGGGATATGTCTCTAGAATTTATAAGATGGTTGGGTCAGAGAAACCTTTCTGGTGACGACCGTGTGATGCGATTGAAAGAATGGTAAAATTTAACCTTATGTTGTGAAATTTTTTGTTATTTTGTGTCTAACTGCATACTCGTATAGAAATATTTCAAGCTCAAAGCTCGATCATTGCAATTAAAAAGCAACATGGAAATGGAAGTGCGGTTACTTTAAAATCATTTAAAAGATTTTTCATGGAAAAAAGCAGGTTTATGGGGATAGGAGTCTTGCTCAAGCATTGATGGGTGATGTTCCTTAATGACCAAAGCATATTCTTTTAAAGCTCTTCTGGATTTTCTGCCGATGGAATAAGATTTCTGTCTGGGCTGCCCTAATTCTCGCTCTCTGATGTCAATAGGTACATTAAAGAAGGCAGCACTGTAAGCATAATGGGAGTTGTGCAGCGAAATGATAATGTATTAATGATTGTTCCTACACCAAAGCTAATACCTACAGGATGCCAGTGGTCTAAGTGCATTCTTCCTACCAGCCTTGAGGGCATTGTTTTAAGATGTGAAGACTCTTGAAAGATTGATGTTATTCCTATGTAGCAACTGGGAGCTTAACAACTTCATGGGTATGCACTGTTTGTTACAAATTTGTTGGATAGTCTTCTTCTTATAGTGGTGATGGGACTGGTGCCTTGTCATTTTTAACTATGCTCTAACAAGCACTAAATTTTGAAGAAGAAGCTTGGTGGTTTGTTGTGGCTGCTTTGTGTTCGGATTTCTCCTCCATTGTTGATCCTAAATTAAAGGTTAGTTTCTAACTTTATATGTTTATTATTAAGAAACTCAGTCTTATTGGTATGTAATTGTGGGTATTTCATTGTACATGTTGTTTGATAATAATTAGTGAAATACACAATGTGTTTGATAAATCGTTTACTTGAACTAGATATCAGCAACTCATCTTGAATTACTTTAATTTTTATAAGATCAATGTACAATATACAGAACCAACAATATTTTTGTTTAAATCTCCAGCGATGTCAAAAATGCGATACAATAAGATCAATGTACTTACAGTATAGTGGGATACAATAAGATCAATGTACTTATAGTATATCGATGTTAAAAGTGAGATACAATAATTCTTTTTTGCTTTCTAATTCCTTCAAGTAGTTGTAAGCAACTGAACTACATATTAGATTTTATCCCTTATACACAAAGATACACCACACATTCTAAAAATTGACTGAAGAAATTGATCTATTATCTCTTAGCAACCATTTTCATGTGTTATATACATGCTAATTGATTATATTAGATAACTAGTATCTTCAGTAGTTGAGCTTAGACTTGGTTCCATTACAATGTCCTATTTATGGTGACTGGTTATACGTGATAGTCTCATTCTACTTCCATGTTACATGTTTTTATTCAGTTGTCATTGACTGAGAGTGATGCACATAGAACTAATGTGTTTTAGATATAGATTTTTTGTTTCTTGTGCTTTTAAACCATTTTAGCCTTAAGGCCACTTGGTTTTATGGTAATCATGCATATAGTAGTTTTGATAGCACTTGGCAAAATTTGTGTTCGTCAATTGTAGTTATTTGGTATCTCTATGTTTGTGGATCCATCCTTCACATTCATTTGAAAGGAGATAAAGTCAACGGTCAAATATTTAGTATTTAGGCAAAGTTTTAGAGATTTACTTGATCCATCCTTGATACTCATTTAGCCTATCTGGTGTACCACATTCTCTTGTTGGTTTCACAGAAAAAAAGGATTTATGTTCTAGATAGCATTGCTCTGTCTTTTCATCAACTGCTCCAAAACTGCTATTTGACCCCTTCATTTTTATCTGAGGAGTTGTATATCCGCCGTGTGGTAGGTTGTTTATATGCACATGCCAACCAACACTACACAGATAACACAGTCTGTGGTGATACTTGACATCGGCACCTAAGCATCTCTTCCTTAGATTTTTGCTAAGTATGGGCAGGATTAGTATGAATAGTGATCTATCTTGAATTTACAACCTACGCATGTTTTGTGTGGCAATACTAGAATTTCATTTTGTGTTGGAATGTAGCTAGTTCTTTTATTGCTTCTTAACTTGTATTAACTTCCAAAATGGTCACTGTATGAGGTTAGCTTCTAGATATCTTGTGATTTCAGAGGGTCTTTATTTCTGGACCAGCCGAACCCGTTAATTTTTCTCTCTTTCACACCAATACCAACTTGCCTATTTATCAACTTTATTACTCAATTAAAAATATGAACATTTATTATTTTTAACTGTGGTTCATGTCATCATGCACTGCTTTACAGTTACTAAAGGTTGTTTATAGCTTTTGACCTCAATAATATTATATTTGCCACAGCTATCAGACTTTCTGATGGTCCCTTGTATTTTTTATATACACCACTATATGGTAATTTGATTATTCTATTAAATTCAGTAGATCATTGACAGTATAGAGATTTCGGGTAAGGTTAGTTTTTCAACATTTATAAGTTGACAATTATGATTACTAGAGTAAGAGTAGTATTATAGTGATGACAAATGCTTTCTAGTTTTACAATGTTACTGTATTTTCTTCGTAACATTTTATTATGACAATCTATGTTGATGTTGTTGCTCGTTACAACTTATGTAATAGTAACACAGTAACATATCTACGATGATGTAACTAGCCAAACCAATGTCTAATGCTGTATACCACTACTTTTCGCCCCTTCACCCTTGAAACACCACCCACCTAGCTGCAATCATTTACTCTGTCCTAAATTTGAAGTTTTGTTTTGACTTTCACATACTTTATAGAAAAGTAGAAAATTTGGCATATAAATTATGCAAAGCTTCAAAGTAAAAAATATATCTTTGGTGATATATCCATAGTGAAAGGAAATCTTGATTGTGGTATTGTATTTTGATTAAAATATTTCAGAGGTCAGCAGAAGATTTGTACTGCATATTTGCAGCTAGTTTTTACTATCGTTATGGTCAGACTGTTAGTTCTTTTAGTGTATGATCACCTTGTTGCCCTCTCCACCTTTAATAAATATTCAACTCCATTTTGAGGCATTCAATTGTTTTGGTCATACTGCTCATTTGTTTGGTAAATGCTATTATGGCCTCGCTTATGACATCATGTCTCTTTCTTTATCTTTCACTATAGTTTGTAAAATTTTAAATGTTATTTTGTTTGAATATACATGTGTCATCTGATGGAGCAATGTAGAGGCCATTTCTGGCTTCTTGGGTTACCATATCTAGCTAGAAATAGACTGGATATACATATAATGAAATTCTACATTGTGCCGTCCCTCTTTGATAATGTTCTCTCTTACAATTGTTGCAGTAGCCAAGATCTCTATATTTTGATAAAATGAGTGTATGTTTTACACTTGTTAGGTGGGAAGTACTACAAAAAAGCATTGTTTAATGTCATACAAAAAGGCATTGTCTGAACACAAAGTAGCCATTTTAAATGAGTTTTACAATTACCTGGTTCTAGATATGATCTTCAGTTTCCTTTGTTTATATATATTTTTTTATAATATTGAATGACAACCTTGTGCTATGAAGTTTATCTATAGTTTGGGTGATGGACCAACTTTCAGCATAGGCACTATTGTAGTTCAACTGGCTGATAATCTCTCTGTTCCCTTGTCATGAACTCGGATAGAGCAGAAACGAAAGCAAATTTAGTTAACATGTGTATGGCTCCGAAGAAAGATTAAAAACAATTTTAAATTCACTGTGACCTTTAATAAATCTTCCAAACAATATAGAGTTTCTGACTAATCTCAGTCCAAGCTTCATTCAAATCAGGGATTGCCATGAGTTCTTTGTGAGTCTGGACATTGAACCTTCATATAGGGATTTAATTTTCTGTGCTAGTTTACTTGTACGCTTACTAGCTAATATTTATCAAGTCTATAGATTGGTTTTCATACCAGAGACCTGGCCTTGGATCCCTTCATCAAGATTCCGGAATGTGGGCATTATGAAGGACAACTATCCCCCTCCTCTATGGTGTAGATAGGTTTAGTTTTGTGGCTCATGATTGCTTTTGACAAAGAAGAAGAAGGACCCAATTGATCTTCTTATATCTGAAATCCTTTAGAGAAAAGTAGGTTGGCTGTTTTAAAGATCTGGCAGTTACTGTACCCCATACTTTCTGTATAAGCATTAAAGCCGCCAAGAAAAATCTAGTTGTCACTTATAGATGATGTTTGTAATTCTTGTGAATATTGCTTTGGTACCTGAGTAAGATGTATTTGAAAAAGTATTTCATGTTTAACCATGTTTCCTGTGCAATACTTTTTGGTGATGCAGGGAAGAAAACATAGCTTCACTGAACTGTCTGAGTTGCCACTTCAAGGTTCACCTGATATACTTAACTGCAATCTTACTTATGTCAACAAACTTGGTGAGTATTGGCACAGAGGCCAGAATGCTCGTCATTCATGACCAAGTAGCTTGCTCTTTAATTTTCTTATCCTCATTGCTTCTCTGTTCTGCATATGTCTATGATGTCTCACATACCATGACTTCAATTTTGTGCTTAAAGAAAATAAAAGTCAGATTTTGTGTGTGCACGCGCGCGTGTTGTGTGTGTGTATATAGAGAGAGCAAGGGAGAGATATTATTCCTTCAGAACGAGGAGCAATCTCCCATACGGTGGTATATATAGGCTTATAAAGTACAATCGTGGAGCACTACAATATGAGGTGCACTAGTAGTAGTGCTTGCTATATCAATCCAGCAGATTGCAGTCCATGACCATATCAGTGGAGCACTACAATATGAGGTGCACTAGTAGTAGTGCTTGCTATATCAATCCAGCAGATTGCAGTCCATGACCATATCAATGGCTATAACGTACGATACAATTAAACATAAATAGTACTTGAGTTACATATGATTTGTAATAACATTACCCTTGAAAATGGCATATTATTAATTTCAACGTAACTTCTAAATTTTGCGATAATTACTAGAAACTTTCTCACATATGAATACATTTAATGAATGTTAAATGATGAAAGCTCGCAAGTTTAAATTGATTCTAGTTGCACTGCCCTCGATTTGATCCCACTCCATCCTTGAGTTGAGCTGATTGAGGCATTCAATTGTTTTGGTCATATTGCTCATTTGTTTAGTAAATGCTATTATGGCCTCGCTTATGACATCAGCTTGTCAACTTGTTATTTGGTTGAGATTAGGTTTTTAAATGCACGCAGATCTTCTGGTACTGAAATTTCTGAACTTCTAACAAATGCTGAAGAACTAGAACTGGAGGAGAGCTCCAATGATTTAGAGGAAGACAGGCTAGAAATAGGAGAGGAAAGTTCGCATCACATTGATCAGCTCTTTTCCATTACTGCAGTTCTTTTCTTGAAGCAGGTAACGTACACATTGATCAGTACACATTCAACACACTAAAGCATAAGTTCACCAGGTTCATTTTTTCTTATTCCTTGAAATTGAATTTTGGTGTTTCTTTTGCAGCAGGAAATTTACATGTCCAACCTTGATTTTCTTGATGAAAATGATGATGAAGTGGACCTAACATGATGTACACTTCATTCAATTTTCTTATGTTAGTTATTAAATATTGTAAGTACTATATGATCTTTGGGAGATCAAGACATAATAACAAATTTTGTACTTATCGTGACCTGAGCATTATCTATTTATATATGGAGTATTAGTTTTAATTATTGGCTCTTTATGCATTAGTTTATCAATTAGTTTGAAATAGGTATGATATTTATATTAACTTGAAATATTAAATTTAATATTTACTATAACAATTAATAAAAATAATAGTAATAATAATAAATATGAAATCATTGATTTGAAAATTAATTAAAATTTTCAATGAATTTTGATTATTTAGCAATTAAATTTTTATTTACAAATTTATAATTAGTGAAAGAATTTTTCTCTTACTAATTTGAAGAAAGATTCTCAATTTATAATTAGTGAAGGAAAATATTCTCTCGTTAAATAAATTTTTTCTTCACAATATATTATTTGTGAGGGAATCAAGTTATTCACTAATTTCAAATAGTTCTTCTTAAAATATTATTTGTGAAGAAAATCAATATTTCACTAAATAACAATATTCCATTATAAATACAATTTTGAATAAAAAAGTTATTCACAATATATCCTTTAGCGAAGGATACCCAATTTAGTTACTACTTAGCGAAGGATACCCAATTGCGAGGAGGTCTAATGCGAGCAATCGTGTGAAGGAAATATTTCTTCGCAATAAATCTCTTGTGAGCGATATAGTATGTCTTGTGAAGGATTTGTCCTTCACTAGAGACCATCTTTGGTGTAGTGTGAGAATTTAGATCTCATTAGAATGATCATCATCATTATTCTAAAAGCATTGCTTAAAACTATGAGTTTATCAAATATTATAAAGCAGCATCATGTAGATAACTAAAAGCCTTTAATAAATTAATACTTTTTATTAATAAATGAATAAGATTGTTACAAAGTATATGCTTTATCATCAAACATGATTGTCTTTGTAAGCATACTACTTTTCAATCTCCCACTTCAGACTAAAAGCCAATCGCCATGGTATCTCATACCCTTCTTCTCTAAGTGACGATTAACTTGTTGTTGGATAAGCTTTAGTTAATGGATATGTAATGTTGTTCTTGAGAGTCCACTAACTCTACAGTGACTTCCCATCTTTCAATGATTCCTATAATCAAATAAATGTACCACAACACATGTTTAGATCCAAGATGAGACTTAGGAACTATTCCTAGTTCTGTAATGAACTTTTCATCCAAAAAATCAACTTGTAGCTTCATTTATAG
This sequence comes from Panax quinquefolius, assembly GCA_020205615.1. Taxonomy (NCBI): domain Eukaryota; kingdom Viridiplantae; phylum Streptophyta; class Magnoliopsida; order Apiales; family Araliaceae; genus Panax; species Panax quinquefolius. The sequence goes on along the minus strand of JAINUW010000100.1, from coordinate 74,276 downwards.
CTATATACTTTGTCTTTATCACTAAACTAGCAACTCTTTGCTATTTGAAACCTTTCCAATTCACTGCACCATCGTTCAAGGTAACGCTTTACCTTAAAGTGGATTTTCTGTCGTCTTGGTCTGTCTGAAAAACATGAGTCTGTTAAGCCCTCTAGTTTTAATTTAGATTCACCATAAATTTTAATCACATCCTTAGTGTCGGTTAAGTACTTTAAGATGTTTTTCACTATCTTACAGTAATCTTCCCCAGAATATGACCGATCAACATCAAGTCTCGTATATTTCATTATATACATGATTGTCACTCATACGATCTCTCTTTTCAGGAGTCTATGGGGACTATTAATAGAGATACACTCCATAGCTCATCAACATGAGACATCTTTTGGAGTTTGTCATGCTAAATGACTTTAGCATCAAATGAATATACTTTTCTTGGGTTAAGCCAAACATCCTTTTAAATCTATCTATATAGATTTTTATCCCCAATTACGATACTCTTCCCAAATCATTCATGGAGGAATATTTTGACAACTTTATCTTTACTGATTGTAGCATTAATATGTCATTCCTTATCCGTAATATATCAACATATAATACTAGAAATGTTATGACGCTCCCACTAACCCTTTTGTACATACTAGGTTCATTCTTGTTTTCGATAAAATCAAACTCTTTTGATTGTCTCATCAAAATGAACGTTCCATATTTGAGAAGCTTGCTTCAATCAATTTCTCTGAGTGTCTATAACTTTTACCTCATCGTATGCAACTGGACCATCATCTTCTATGATGTGTACCTCATCATCATCATCTATAATTAATCCATACCTCCTAGGTATCTTCGGTACTATTCCAGATTTACGATTCGGTTGTGGTACAATAGTTCTATCTATATGTTCCTCTTATTTGACTTATAGTGTTTTGTGGTTCTTGAACTCTTCAAGATCTATTATCCTCCCACTAGCTCCTTCAATAATAAACACCTTTATCTTAGAAGGTAGCGTGTTTCGCAATAAACACCTTTTGCTAAGTATGATTATAGAATATATACCCTAAACTTACTTTAGGATGTCCCACAAATCTGTACTTGTTATATTTTATCCCAAACATATCCTTTTGAAACCTTTTTCACATAAGCTAAACAATCCCTTATCTTAACATACTTAAGATTAGGAATCCTCCATGTCCATAACTCTTATAGAGTCTTAGGGCTGGATTTGGAGGTTATATTTCTGTAGATGTGCAACCAATTCTATGGCATGACCCTAGAAGAATACTGAAATGTTGGTAAAATTATTATGGACAACACCATGTCCAACAAGGTAAGATTACTTCTTTTTGATACATCAATCAATTATTGTGTATCCGGAGGTGTCCATTGTGAGAAAACCATTTGAGATGATCTAGAAACTTATTGCACAAGTATTTATTCCTTGATCAGATCAAAGAATCCTAATACTTAGCCAATTTGTTTTACTTCTGAATTCTTTGAACCTTTCAAATAATTCACACTTGTATTTCAGCAAATACACACATTCAACTCTTTGAATGATCATCTCCTTTTCTTATACTTGTTTTTTCAATTGCAAAATATATTTTCACGTAAGTCAAGTACACAAAATCTATTAAGTAATATTTTAGTTTTATACAAAATATTATTATTATAAATAGAACAACAATTATTCTTAATTATAATACCAAATATTTCATTGTACAATAATAAAATGGAAATAATGTTTCCAATGAGAACTGGAATATAATAACAACTTATTGACTTAATAGACTTGCCTGTAGAAAATACTAAATAATAAGTTCCTATGGCTAATGCAACAATCTTTGCTTCATTTCCACACATAGGACTACTTATCTTTGTTTAACTTTCTACTTCTGCTTGGTCCTTTCATAAATCTATATTTATGATAACCAAAGCCAGTATCATATACCCAAGTAGAACTTTGACTTAAAGAAAAATTAATTTCAATCATAAACAAAACTTGATTAGGATTCAAAGCTTCTCCAAGCTTCTGCTTTTGTTCCGCAAGATTATCCTTGCAGTTCTTCTTCCAGCGACCCAACATATTGCAATGGAAGCGAATTCCTTTGCTAGCTGGATCAGGTTTCTTTTGATCCTTCACTATCACCTTACCTTTAGCCTTCTTGAATTTCTTCTTTTGAGAAAATACCTTGGGCCTCTTCCTTTTCTTGGAAGAATCATCCACCATTAAGACATGGTCTTTCTTGGATGGGAAGTGACCTTCAGCAGTTTTTCACATGTTAAGTAGCAATCTCTTCCTTAGAGGCGGACTCTACAACATTTGCAGGTACGAGCGAATTTAGGACATAAGAAATATTTTCAGCAGTGAGAATAATTCTCAGATTCCTTAACCAGTCCGTGTAATTCGGTCTGGTCAGTTTGTTATCATCAAGTATGCTACGCACTGAAATTAATGAGTGTGACATTTTTCAAATTTCTACATGTGAAAAGACAATATTTTAGCAAACATTCATTTATTAATTTATTTTACCAAAATAAATTAGGTCTTATTTTATATCATTATCTCCCACTATTTTCTTCAAACTATATTACCCTCGTGAATATAGTTTGGCAATATCTAATTAAAAATTTGCTAGGGAGAATAAGAATCCCATTTCAAATGTATATAGTCTTGTGTGTGCACAACAAACTATATATAAATAAATAGGTAGACAACTTTTGTCAATTACATCAGCATGTAACTCCTTATATTTTGCCTCTTAAATCATAATGGTCAAGTGTGTGCACATCCGAACTAAGATGATTTAAGTTAAGTCATACCCAACTTTTCCATATAAGTGAAGAGAAAAATACAGCCCTTGTGTAGCGCGCCCAAATCCGGGTATATTCCAACCCGATATATGGTGCAATACGGTACTACCATTCAAACATTCATTCAATTGAAAAGCCTCAAAAGAACGAACATGACTGCTAGATATTCAAAGTAATATTTATATTTCCCAGGTTCTATACCCATTACAAAGGTTCTTTGTCATAATATTAATTACATTACAACAATAAATCTATACTATTACATAGACAACTTAATAATTTGCCTTAGCCTTTCCTTTATCTTTATTCGATCCTTCGGGATGTTCAATCTTAGTTGCATTCATATGGTTCAAGCAAGAGTGAGCATAACTAGCTCAGCAAGTATAACAATTTCAAAAACAATATGCTTGACATATAAGAATCGTATATCTTCAATAATTGAACAATAGTTATGAAGTAATATTCATAATTCAAAATAGCACTTCATCTTTCTTTCAAAATGTTTCACAATGAATAATATTCAGTAAAACATAAACTCCGATCCAAAACCTTGAGTATTCATTCTTCCTTTGAAAAGGACAACCTGGCACTAAGTTCGTAAGTCCGGTATTACTTACGAGCACTTATAGGTGATCAGCCTATAGTACTCTATGTTGATCAACACTACATCCATTAAACGTATGTATGTTTAATTGTTTGGCAACCTCACGTGCCTGTCGTATGACGACAAAATATTTGTTTATCGTAACCATTCTTCTTTTGAAAACCATATCGAGTAGTTGACAAAAGATAACAACATTTGATAACAGTTGGATAGATTATCAATAATCCACCAAATGCATTAAGTCTAACCAGAAGAATTGGCTTTAACTTCATCATACATCAATTCATGCGTAAGGATACATGAATTACAAAGCTTGTTTAGATTGAACTGAGACAAGGGTTAGAATACTTGCCTTTAGCGTCGGCTACGGTATAATTACTTTATGTTCGAGTCTTTCAAGTCTCTACAATACATGATCACATAACGCCTCACATTAGGTCATATATAATCAAGTATGTATATGACTATATCTTACCTTTCATCTCAATCTAATCATGTTATAGATTTGTTTACTATCAATTCCGACTTGTCATTTTACTTGCATTCATATTTGAATAGGTTATCATCAACCTTTACATACTATTCTTAAGGTTTAACAATGTTTTAACAATGTTACTTTAAGTTCCAAAAGATCAGTTTAATTTGAATTAATCCCATTCCTTACTTTGTATTCAAAAACATTCCTCACTATTCAACATTCTTTGGTTGGCGCTGCGGCGCCTCCCTTTGCTATGTAAGTCGTGTTGCGGCGCGAGTTAGCAATATGCACAGACCGGACTCGGCGTTGTGGCGCGAGTTAGCGATTAGCAGGTGTTTTGTTTAGTCTCATGCACTGGCGCTTGAAATTTGCTTTGAGTTGGCCATGGCTGTTTCTCAGGCACCGAATAATTTTTGTCAGTTTTTCAACTTTACGAACTTCCCGGACTCATAACTTCTTCGTTATAAGTCCGAATTGGCTCGTTCAAAAGCCTATTGTTCACAAATTACATACTCTACGCGTTCATGCAAGAATTTTATCTATTTGACTTCGTTTGCTAAAAATTCACCTATTGGTTCATTTTTTAACGAAAATAATAAACGTTCGTGAACGTTCAACGCTCGTTTCTTCGTTCTAAGTCGGAATTCGGTCATTTTCGAGTCCACAACTCTATAATTCAAAATATAACTTGTCTCCATCAAAAACCAACATTTTCGAGTTCAAACACAAAATTTGACTTCTATTCCGAGAATTTTACGAATTCGACGATTATCGTCTAATCGTGCAATTTCTGGCAAATCTTCATTCTTATGATTTGTTCATCACTTTAAATGAATTCAATTCATCATGTGAACATCTCAACATACTTATTGCAATAACTTATTGTTCATGTTGGATTTTGACTTATTCTTACATGAGCTTATAACTTATTAAAGTATAAACTACTTATAGCTTCATTGTTCATGACTTATGATAATTAAAGTTTCTTAATCATCATACTTAAATGTTTTCAACATATAGCTTCATTTATGTATACATGATACATATGCATACAAGTTCTTTACTTTCATACAACTTCTTAAGATAAACTCATAACAAGTTCACCATACTTCTTCATAAATTTATAACTTATGCTAGTTTAAATGACTTATTTCCAACTTATGCGGCTTAAGTCCATTGATTAATCATTTTCTTACTTCTTAACATCTATGTTCCTTAATCCATACTTTTCTTATCAACCTACCATGGTAGAGATAGAAGATAAATGAAGAAGAAGTCTTACCCTTTGAAGTTCTTGTAGGAAATCTTCGTCTTCTTCTCACAAATGAAAGTAACTTATTGTTGCTTATTCTCTCTAACACTTAAGCACTTTGTAATTACTAGTTTAGTTGAACAAGTAGCAAATGGCTAGCAAACTCCTTATATTTATAGAATTCACAAGATTAGGGTAGTTTAGTCAAAACACAATCCACCTCCTTAAGCCTCCTCCTTACTATTCATTACTTGCTAATCACAACTCTTATCTTTTGCTTGGCCACTACTCTTAAGTCTTGGTCATCACACAAAACACTTGATTACCAAGTTGAACCATATTAACATGGTTGGCCCCATGGGTCAATCAAGTCATTGGATCCTAGCTTGGGCTTGGATTAATTTAATCTTTGGGCTTTGCATTAATAAACACTAACTTGTTCATTAATCAATAATTGGGCCTCACCATTAATTCACTTGGGCTTGTAACAATTCCTAACCCATCTTACAAGTCCAACATCATTGCTCAATACATATACGTATTGTTTACTTATCATTCTCGTATTCTAATTCATATACAACTTTGTTATATACGATATACCATCCTTCATACGAACTCATATAATACATTGTACTATACTCGTATTAATTACCTCGTACAATACTCATGTATCATACGATCATTACTTAACTTATTAATAAATCGCTTTCCTTAACATCCTCAATTTAAGTCCGCAAGCGAAATATTGTGTTTTCCATACTTAGATTATTATTACATAATCCATCTTACCTTGACATTCTATCATTACATATTTCTTGGAAATTCAAAAATAAACCCCGAGCAAATACCGATGAATAGTGTTTTTTGGAAAATTTCTCGAAAAACGTTTATTTTCATCTTGGAAATTCAAACACTTTAATTCCTTCATGTAGCTCAAATACTACGAAATTCTAACATCATTAGGTTATATAATGACAACCATCTTAATAACACATAGAATATAATTTTTATTATTATTTAATTCAATAAAATTATTTTACAATAAAATCTGAATTTCTCGGTCGTTACATCATTCCCCCCTTATAAAGATTCTGTCCGCAGAATCTCGTCTTACTTTACTCAAATAATTGAGGAAAATTTTTCTTCATCTTTTCTTCTAACTCTCACGTTGCTTCTTCGACATCGTGGTTCTTCCATAATACCTTTACTGACGGTATAACTTTGTTCCGCAGAACTTGTTCCTTTCTATCAATGATTTGAATCGACGATTCTTCATACGTTAAGTCTTTCTCGATATGAATCGGCTCATACTCGATTACATGCTTATAGTTCGGCTTATATGGACGTAATACAGATATGTGAAACATGTTATGTATTCGTTCTAGGTCTGGAGGTAATGCTATCATATAGGCTACCTCTCCCACCCGTTTTAATACTTCAAAAGGTCCTATAAACCTTGGACTTAACTTTCCTTTCTTTCCAAAGCGTATCTTTCTTTTCTAGGGAGATACCTTTAGAAACACACACGAACCTACTTCAAACTCTCAATTTAATCTATGCGAGTCCGCATACTTCTTCTGTCTGTCCTGAACTGTAACTAGACGCATCCGAATTAACTTTACTACATCCATTGTCTGCTGCACCAATTCTGGTCCTAGCATCCGGCGTTCTCCCACCTCATCCCAATACAATGGTGTTCTGCACCTTCTTCCGTACAAAGATTCATAAGGCGACATGCCTATGCTTGCATGATAACTGTTGTTATACGCAAATTCTACTAGTGGTAGGTGATCATCCCAACTACCCTTGAAATCCATGATGCAAGATCTTAACATATCTTCTAACGTCTGAATTGTTCTCTCGCTCTGCCCATCGGTTTGTGGATGATACGATGTGCTTAACTTCAGTTGTGTTCCCAACTGTTCTTGCAAACTTCTCCAAAAGTTCGATGTGAATCGTGGATCACGATCTGACACAATCGATACTGGTACTCCATGTCTGGAAAGGATTTCCTTAACATAAAGTTTAACTAACTGGTCTAAGTTATACTTGACCCTAATTGGCAAAAAGTGAGCCGACTTCGTCAATCGGTCCACTATTACCCAAATCGAATCGTACCCTTTTGTCATTGTCGGAAGTCCCACCACGAAATCCATCGTGATATGCTCCCACTTCCATTCTGGAATCTCCAATGACTGTAACAAGCCACTGGGTCGTTGATGTTCGGCCTTAACTTTTTGACAAGTTAAACACCTACTCACATACTCTGCTATTTCTCTCTTCATATTCGGCCACCAAAAACTATGTCGAAGGTCTTGATACATCTTTGTACTACCTTGAACTTTGAGCTTCTTGTAACACTTGATCTTTTAGCTCCATCTTATTCGGAACCCAAATTCTTCCTTCAAATCTTAATAATCCCTCATTATCAATACAATACTTAATATCCTTTCCATCAGCTAACATCTTCTTCACATGGTCACACTCAACAGTTTTGAGTTGTACCTCTTTGATTCTCTCCGCGATGGTAGATTGCATCTCCGTCGCAAAAAGTATATGTCCCGATTCACTCGGCATTTTTAATTCTATCTCCATCCTAGCCATCTCTGTTATTAACTCATTTTGAGTCATTAACATAGACAACTTTTTCCGACCCTTCCTACTTAAGGCGTCGGCAACTACATTGGCTTTCCCAGGGTGATACAGGATTTCACAATCGTAATCCTTTATCAACTTCAGCCATCTTCTCTGTCTCATATTCAACTCCTTCTATGTGAAGATATATTTTAGACTCTTATGGTCTGTGTATATCTCACATTTCTCCCCATACAGATAATTTCTTCATATCTTTAAGGCAAATACTACCGCGGCCATTTCCAGATAATGAGTAGGATAAACTTTCTTATAATCCTTCAACTACCGTGATGCGTATGCAATGACTTTGTCGTGCTGCATGAGCACACAATCAAGTCCTCTATACGAAGAATCACTATACACTATGAAATTTCCTTTGTCATTTGGTAATGACAAAATAGACGCTTCACTTAATCTTTTCTTTAGTTCTTGAAAACTATCTTTGCATTTATCCGTCCATACATATTTCACCGTTTTCCTTGTCAAATTAGTCAACGGGGTAGCTATCTTCAAAAAATCCTGGATAAATCTTCGATAGTATCCCGCTAACCCTAGGAAACTCCGCACCTTAGTCGGCGTTTTCGGTTGTTCCCAGTTCATTACTGCTTCTACCTTCGCTGGATCCACTGAAATCCCTTCTTAGTCAATGACATGACCTAAAAACTGCATCTTTTCTAGCCAAAATTCACACTTAGTGAATTTCGCATATAACTTCTTCTCCCTTAGTGTCTCCAACACTAATCTTAGGTGTTCAGCATGATCTTCTGGCGTCTTAGAATAGACTAGAATATCATCGATAAACACAACAATGAACTTGTCCAAATATTGTTTGAAAACTATGTTCATCATATCCATAAATGCAGCTGGTGCATTAGTCAACCCAAATGACATCACCAGAAACTCATAATGACCATAACGAGTTCTGAATTTTGTCTTTGGTACATATTCCTTCCTAACCTTCAATTGGTGATACCCCATCCGCAAATCTATTTTAGAAAAATACTTTTCCCCTTTCAACTGATCAAAAAGATCATTGATCCTGGGCAATGGGTATTTATTCTTTATCGTTAACTTGTTCAACTCTCGGTAGTCAATACAAAGCCTTAACGATCCGTCTTTCTTCTTGACAAACAACACCGGTGCCCCCCACGGGGAAACACTTGGTTGAATGTACTTTCTGTCTAATAGTTCCTGTAGCTGAACCATTAGCTCTTTCATTTCCACAGGCGCTATACGATATGGTGCCCTTGAGACTGGTGCCGCTCCTGGCATAATGTCTATTACAAATTCGATCTCCATACCCGGTAACTCACTCGAAAATACATCCATGAATTCGTTTACTATATGTATTTGTTCCATGGTTGCACCCACTCGCTGGGTGTCAACAACATGGCACAGATAACCTACACATCCCTTCCTTAAAATTTTTCTACTTTGTGTCATTATAAGGCAACATGAACGTCCCGTCGATTTATTACCGTAAAATATTACAGGAGGTTGTTTCAACGTCCTGATGTTCACACATTTCTTTTAGCAATCTATAATTGCACCATGTTTAATCAACCAATCCATTCCGAGAATTACATCAAATTCTCCTAACTTTATCGGTATTAAGTCTACCGATAACTTACAACCACGTATATCTACGCAACAACTCCTATGAATATCTTCAACAGGAATTATCTCTTCGTTTGCTACCTTAATGTTCAAAGGTATAGGCAACTTTTTAGGAAATAATTCTAATCGTCTAGCAAAATCACATGCTATAAACGAACAAGTAGCACCCGAGTCAAATAGCACGTAAGCATTTATGTTGTTGATCGGAATAATACCTGCAACTACATCCCCTGATGTCACCGCATCTTGGACCATTATATTAAAGGTGCGGGCCATCGGCCTACCCGGTTGCGCTGGACCACCAATAGCTAACTTATCGCTATTAGTGCCCTTATTTCTGTCCATCCCCTTCTTCGGGCAGTTCTTTGCTATGTGGTCAGTTAATCCACATACAAAGCATCCATGATTTTTCTTTGAATTTGGACAGTTAGGCGAAATGTGCCCTTCCTGTCCACAGTTATAATATACTGCCTTTCCCTTGAGATAGACTCCCAAGTGAGTCTTCCCGCAGGTTTTACAGACCTCCATCCTCCTCTTAGGATCCCCTTGTTTTACCCTGGTAGAGTTAAATTCCTTCCTCTTTTAACCGTCGCCACTTCCGCTGGCTCCCTCGTTCTTCATTCCTCCCTCAACTTTACTTTTATTTTTCTTATCTTTGTGGTACTGGCTAAGAGCCTCATTCACACCCTCGGCAATTATTGCCTTTTCTAATATGGTCCCAAATGAAGTACTTTGGAACACTAAAATTCGGCTATAGAGCCAGGGTTTCAAGCCCTGCTCGAATCGTCTAGCCTTCCTTACCTCCGTGTCCACTTGATGTGGAACATGTAACAACCCGATATTTTCTATACAAATAAATCATAAATTTTGCGTATAATTTTTTTTTATTTATTAAAATAAATATGGGTGATATGTGCCAAGGTAATATGTTTATATTTATATGTTCATGTGTGTGATAAATAAAATTTATTTATTACATTAATTATTACAGATAATTTTATTTTAGAAATATTGATTATTATAAATTATATTCTTATAATAATTAATTCCATATTGAAATATTTTTATCAATTCTTTTTCATGAAAAATATAATCTTGTATTATTTAAATAATATATGATATGATTTTTAGAATAGTTAAAATAATTATTTTATTATAATTTTTGTTCAAAGTTATTAAGTTAATTATTTGAACTTAATTAATAAGGTTAATTACTGACAGATAAATCAAATATGGAATCCAAACCCTAATTCTGGGTTTTGATCAATGAATGAGAATAATATTATAATATTTTGATTTTTCAGTGCTATAAATATGTACTGTATGTACATACTGTTGATGGTTGGTCAATTATGTTGTGTTATGACCAAACCTTAGTATTATTGTTAAAACCTAATTCATTGATCAAATGAGACTTGAAAGTCCGCCAATTACAATTGTGATTTGTGTTATACGAATTATGATTTAGATAAAGCCTTATTGTTATGGAAAACCATAATTATAAACCTTAATTTCTAAAATTAGAAACCCTAATTATGTTTTGGAAACCCTATTTAACAAAAGACCATTTTGCCCCTAGTGCATTATTTTGGCTAAATAATAGGTTTTGACAATAGGTGGGTTGTTCACCAACTCATACCAACTCCATGTGACACAAAATTGACAGCAACAAGCCTTGTAATCAGCCAATTCATGCATCTTATGTTCTATAAATAGATTGAAGGAGAGAGAAAGTCATTTTGCTAGCCATTTTTGCACAACAATCAAACTAATTCTCTCAAGCCCCACACCTCCGAAAATATCAAGCTATATCAGTCCTAAACCAAGCCCCACGATCACCCTTATCAAATCAGTAACATAGAATCAGAAAATTTCAAAGAAAAGGTATAAACCCTAGTTTGATTTTCTGTCCAAAAATTCTGTGTTAGATGTTATGTTTGATTGTTAAAATATGTTGGTTATAGTGTCTAATGATGATCTGGGTTGCTAAATGTTGGATCCATAACATTTAGAAGCTCGGATTTGAAGATTTCAAAAATCTGGAAATTTTATTTTTGGTGGTCTGACAGTGAATGTCAGAGGCTATAAATCTTTTTCTGTTCATGTGTTTGGTTGTTTTTAAGTTGTTATTAGTTGTTTGTAATGTGTTCTTTAATCTCCAAGTGGAATCTGTGTCATTTGATCTCTAGATTTATAGATATTAGCAGTCAAAAGCCGTTGACCGACATTGACCGGTTAAATTCTGGGCAACCCAGAAAGTTAAAAAAAAAAAACTCCGTCTGACAATGTTTTACAAGGCCCGGATCTGACAGGTTTTGATGTTGTTTAATGTTGTTGTTTGGTACATGATGTAGCTGGTTATGTGTACTATAGATCTGGGTCATTATATCTCTTAAAACATCAGTATATTGGTCAGGTTAGGTGGTCAAACTAGCCAACTCAAACTGATTTGCCCTTTCTGGAATTTCCAGAAACGGGAAGAACATGTTTTTCTGACATGCTTTGACCGACCCATAGCATCTTGATCCGTTGTTGTTTTGATGATGTTTTGTAATAGGACTCTTTAGTTATATGCTGTCTACACACTGAAGCTTATAGATCACAAAACCATTGCAGGATTAGCATGTAGTGTAGGCTCAAAGTATCACTCATGATCTGTTCTTCATTTCTGGGTAACCCAGAAATGAAGAACAGTCCTGACAATACTTTTGGAGGCTCAGATCTCGTCGGTTATATGTTTTATTAACTTGTTTGTTGTTGAATCTTGTAGTCGTGCATTAGTACTACATTATTTGACCAACAACTTTCCCAGAACCACATCAAACACTATTATAATCTTGGTCAAACCATGCAACTTGAAAACTGGTCTGACAGTGTTCTTGAGCTCAAGAACACCTAAGACGACAGATTTGTGTCGCTATAGGCTATAGCGACGGTTCCTATTTAATTTATTTTCTGTTTTTCTGAAAATGATTAAAAATTAGAAAATAAATTATAAAAATTATTAAAAATGGTTTTAAAAATTATTTTAAATTATGAAAAATAATTTCTAATTATTTGGGCTATTTTTCATTAATATTTATAATTAATTGAATATTAATTATATTTAATTTATTTATTTAGTATATTAAATAAATTAGAGAAAAATAATTTAATATTATGAAAAATCATTTTAAATAAGAATAATGTATTTAAAAATATTTTGAGTTATAAAATGTAACTTTTAATATTTTTAGAGAATTTTCATTAATAATTTAATATTAATGATATTAAGTTAATAGAAATGATATTTAATGTATTTAATAATTTAGTTTAAAAATGATTTTATTAATATTATTTTAAAAAAAATTATTTTAAATGAAAATAAAATGTTTAAAGATATTTTAAGTTATAAAATATAACTTTTAATATTTAAAGGATAATTTCATTAATAATTTAATATTAATGATATTTATTTAACATTAATTATATTTAATGTATTTAATAATTATATTAAAAAATGGTTTAAAAATGGTTTTATTAATTTAAAAATCATTTGAAAGGGATATAAATGAATTAAAAATATTTTAAGTTATAATTAATGACTTTTAATATTTAGATAAATAGTACATTAATATTTTAATATTAATGGTAATTATTTAAAAATGATTTTAAATGTTTTAAAAATTATTTAAGGGTAATATAAATGTTTTAAAAATATTTTTAGTTATTATAAATAACTTTAATATTTTGGCAATGGTTTCATTAATAGTTTAATATTAATTGAATATTAATGATAATAGAATTGTTTCATATTTAAATCATTTAATAATGATTCTGATATTTTAAAAATTATGATAAATGGTAATAATTATTTTAAAATTATTATAAGGCCATGAAATATAGGGCGACTGGTGTTTAAGTTATCTAAATGGATAATAAATTACTGTATAAAGTCTTAGACTCGATAGATACCCGATAAAGTTGTCAATATACCGACATATTTCAGAAATTGATCTGGACTTAGAAAAATTGGTTTGATGAATGTTTATTTGTGATTCAATGGTTGTTAAACTTACATGACAATGTGTTTAGGTTATGTGCTAACTGCAAATAGTAGTACAATATGATATGATATGTTATTCTAATCAAACGAATGATCTATTTAATGATAGGGCTTGATATAAAAGATAAATCTAAGTTGTGTAAGCAGCAGACAAGACAAGTATCTAACCCTTTGCATTTACTTTATGCAACGGACATGCGTAAGATAATATCTGAACTGTTCATTTCAATTTTTCAAATATTTTAACCTTTGTATATACTTATGCAATGATTCTGTATAAGTAAGTTATTAAATTATAATTGTTGTACAAGTTCCTTTATTCTGTTATTGTAGATCAAGATATATATTCTGTTCGTTAATTTCTAAACATGGTTATATAAGTGTCCTCACTTGGATAATCATTATATTTTATCACCTGTTGATACATACTTATAGTTGCTTAGATGTATACGTTGAATTGAAAGTCGCCTAAGCTATTTGATCCAAATTTGACATAAATTTAAAGTTGTTGTTGAACAAGATAAAACTTATTTATTATCCAACCGAATTGTTTTGGTTTGATTCAAGATCATTATGAACATCCCAATTATGGAAACTTTTTACGCTTAAGTAAGACAAAGGATGAACGATAATATCGTTGTAGCAATGTAGTATTGATCAATATAGGGCATAACGGGCTGATCAGAAGTAGTATGCACACAAGCCAATCATGTTTGATGATAAAGCATATACTTTGTAACAATCTTATTCATTTATTAATAAAAAGTATTAATTTATTAAAGGCTTTTAATTATCTACATGATGTCGCTTTTATAATATGTGATAAACCCATAGTTTTAAGCAATGCTTTTAGAATAATGATGATGATCATTCTAATGAGATCTAAATTCTTAGAAAGTTTAAAACTAAAATAGTTCCCAATCATTGATTACTAAATTGGGGATTAGTGAATCCAGATAGATTGGTACATACGTTGCTTGCTTCATCGGATGAGGATGATTGATCTCATGATCATTTGTGTGGAGACACTAAAGCAAGTATGTAGGTGCTTATTAGAGAATAAAGTTCAATCGAACGTGGCTCGCTAAGGAATACCTAATGGAGTTTTACTTGCCAATCAATAGGAATTCTCAGAGTGATAGTAGTACAAGTAATCCTTGACTTGAGATCATCATAGTATCTTGTGTATGATGAGTTATACTTTGACTTATTCCTTAAGACCCTTAGGGTATATCAAAGGGTATGCTTGGGTATAATAAGTTGTATATGGAGATAATGTATGATCTATAAAGAATCTACCACTTCTAATAAAAGAAGAGAAATGTCCTATGTGATTCGATAAATGACAACCCAAGAGTCCTCGGCCAGGCGTAATGAAATTAGAAATGAGTTTCTAATTTGCATTATTTGTGTCATGCATTTAAGGATCGAAATACATATAATTAAATAAAATAAGACTTGACGTAAATTCCATGTCTTATATTTAATTGGGACATCAGTATGGTAGAAGGATTGAATTGTATTGATAACTATTTACTCAAAGGTTCTTTAATGATTAATGTTGAAATCTATATTATCCGGAAAGTCGTTGATCGATAGGGGAGGCTTATCCCTATCAGAGAATAAATATTATTTATTTAAATAAATTAATTGTTTAATTTATTTATTTAAATAAGATTAGAATTGTTCTAATTGATTTATTCACAACCGGTTTAATATGGAGAACCTAAAGGGTCACACCATAAAAGGAAGAATAATTATTTAAGAAGTTAATGGCATAATCGTAATAATATAAAGTTAAGTATATTTAATTTAATCTATGGTGATAGAATAAATTAAATAGCTTAATATTTATTATTTAATATTTTAGAAATATTAAATATAAATTAATAAGAGGAGTCTTATTAATATTATTACAATTATTATTATTTTAATTTCTAAAAGAGTTTAGGAATTAATTTAATATAAGTACTCTCATTTATTCCTAATCGATTGATTAGGAAGGAAAATTAGTTAAAGGAGTTTAATTAATTATCCCTAATAAGATTAGGGGAGCTTAATTAATTAAAAGAATTTAATTAATTAAATAAATCCCAATTCCTTAATTGTTAAGGTGGGTCATTTACATCTATAAATAAGAGGAGTCTTATTATGGGTGAGGGGTTGTTGACTTTTAACAAAAATGATAATTCCAATTTGTTGGAGAGTACGTTCTTTTTATAGAGATAGAAAACTAGGGTTTGAGCCAAATACCCATCTTCTTGAATCTTTATTTTCCTCAGTGGATCACCTCTGAGGCCAAACATATGGGTGGCTAACGCCGATCAAAGGAAAGAACAAAACCCCTGTGGATTCAAGTTGAACGAAAAAGGATTTGGAGGTGAACTTGTACCGAGAGGAAGCTCGATCTTCAAGGGTATGATTTTATTCTTTATCTTTTCGTTTAATTAATAATTGTGCATAAAGGGTGATCCGGGTATATGGTTTGTAAATTTTTAAACTCTGATTTTACACGTTTCCGCATTTTTATGCAATTTGATTGCGTTCATGAATATTACAAACCTAACAGTGGTATCAGAGCCAAACCTTTATGCGAATTATTAATTGTTTTAATTTGATATATGTTTAGAACAATTTAATTGGGCATAATTTTATTATATAAAATTTATTTAAAAAAAAAAAAAAAATCGCTTTTTTAAAGCAGTTTTTAATGCAATCCGTGGTTGTTTCATTGTTTCGGATCTCAATTCGGTCACATGAATTGATTTAGCGTAAAAATCGTATGCGGCAACCAAATTCACTTGAAAACAAGGGAGCATTCATGCGAGTCACGGATTACAAACAAAAAAAAAAAAAAAAAATCTGCAGAATTCCTCCAAGATTCCGTGCATGATTGGCATGATTGGCTAATGATGGCATGATTGGCTAATGATGACATGATTCCTCCAAGTTAATGATTGGCTAATGATTGTTAATGATTGCTAATGATGGCGTGATTGTTTTTTGTCAATAGCAACTTAAAAAAAAAAAAAAAAGGTGCACGGAAATCAAGGGATACATTCACAAATTAAAAGAATCCGGTTGGAGATTTTTTTATATAAAAGGTTACTACGTTTTTTTTTATAAAATATATATATATATTGGTTATTATATTATATATATATATAATAGTTATATATATATATATATATATATATATATTATTCTTAATTATTTTATAATTAAAATAAAATGTTTATTTTAATTTTAAAATAAAAAGTTTATTTTAATTTTAAAATAATAGGTTTATTTTAATTTTGAAATTAGAATTTCATGCTAACTAATTAGAATTGGAATTGAATTCCATGATAACTAATTAGAGTTGAAATTGGATTACCTAATTTCCTTAAATAAAGGAGTTTATTTAGATATGAAATAAGCTTTCATATTATTCAAAATAAAAAGTTTATTTGTGAATAGGAAAGAAAATCCGTGTTTCCTTAAATAAAGGAGTTTATTTAAATATGAAATAAGATTTCATATTATTCAAAATAAAGGAGTTTATTTGTGAATAGGAAAGATAATCCGTGTTTCCTTTAATAATTTTTTTTATATATGGAATTGGATTCCATAATTAATTAAAATAAAGGAGTTTATTTTGATTAAAAGTTTTGATTAAAATAAAATAGTTTATTTTATTCAAAATTGGATAAATTAAAATAAAATAGTTTTATTTTGATTTAAATTTGGATTACAATAAAGGAGTTTATTTTGATTCAAAATTAGATTTTATACTAACTAAATTTGCCCATTAAATGATATCAATATATATATTAAATATTTATTATTCATAAGATGAATGTTATTTATTGATGCATATGATGATGTGTATGATAATAAATGGGATTGATTATGGACTATCACCAATATGATTGGATTTTATTTTAGTTGGATGCATAAATGTATGGGTTTTATTAAATGGGGTCTCACAGCGTACTGCTTTCTCTAATTTTTTTAATGTAAATTCTATCTCTCTCCTATGTACTTCCCTCGATCACGATCAAGGTTTCTATTTATTTTAAATAGTTTTGTAATAGGAATAGTTAGAATTAATTTTGAAGAATTAGAGATCGAGGAGCAAGGAGCACTTGAAGACCCGCTTTGTAATGGAGCCCGGTTTAAATGTAATAGTTATATTTAAATATTATTTCTTGCACCCTAGGGGAGTTTGACCTTTTCGTTCACTTGGTGGCTCTAGTGAACCAAACTAGAATAAAAGTCCATAATCAATCCGAGTAGAATATAGTATTCTATATGTGCATGCTTATACTATATATATTATATATTATGCAAACATGCTTCGCATGTTAATTAATATATGGCGTATTTTATATATATATGTAATATGCATAAACAACAAGATGAGACAATTTAATAATAAATCCTCAAATTTTATATTAAGTCCTAAGCGTTCAAAGATATTTGAATATCGAACGTCGCCTTCTAGCATGATAAAATTAATAGAGTATTAAATATTTAATATGAGTTTGTTGTGTCACCACAAGACAAGTATTAAGTATTTAAGATGTTAATTTATCACATTTGATGCTTTATAAAGAAAATTGAACAATATTGTTTTGTTGTGTCACCACAAGGATGATATTTTTCTTTTTGAATATATGGAGTGCTAGGTCGGACTTAACTTGGATAATTTTGATTCGATGTGCCACCACTTGATCAAAATAATCTAAGAGGCAAAAGACAAGGAGTCAGATAGTTGATGTAATTGACAAAAGTTGTCTACCTATTTATTTATATATAGTTTGTTGTGTCACCACAAGGCTATATACATTTGAAATGGGATCCTTATTCTCACTAGCAAATCTTTAATTAGATTTTGCTTAGAACTATATAAGTGAGGGTAATATAGTTTGAAGAAAATAGTGGGAGATACCAATTTAAAACAAGACCTAAATTATTTTGGTAATTAATAAAAGAATGTATGTTAAAATGTTGTTAATTACAAATTCATTTACGAAATTTTACAATGTCTAAAATTACTATCTCTCAAGAAGCATAATAGATGCTAAATTAACTGCATCAAATTAAATGGATTGGTTAAGGAATTTGAGAATAGTTCTCATAGTTGAAAAACTATCTTATGTCCTTAATACGCCTATCCTCGCAATGGTTGCGCATAATGCCTCGAGGAAGAGATTGCTACTTTTAGAAAGTGGCAAAATGATGCACAATTGGCTCAATGCATCATGCTCGCATCCACGAGTAACAAGCTTCAACGTCAAGATGAAACTATGGATGCTCCTACTATATTCCCGCACATCAAGTAGTTGATGGTGAGGAAAGTAGGGGACCGATAGATATCGAGATATCTAAGGAGCTCTTCCGATCTAGAATGGCCAATGGCACTATAAATGCAGACAAAAAAAGTTCTTAACATAATCAATTTGATTGATCAATTAGGACAACAGTTTTTGTCATGGATGGAGAGTTGAGCCAAGATTTGATCTTGCACTCACTCCCTACTCCTTTCACAATTGTTGTGAATTTTTATATGAACAAGCTAGATATCACCTCACCGATTGCTTAACATATTGAAAAATGTTGAGAGTCACTTTCCAACCAAGAAAGATAAAGTCTTACTGGTAGGGGCCAAAGGATCTTCTGAAAAGAAGAACGATTCAAAGAAGGTAAATAGAAAGGCATAAACAAAGGATAATAAGAACAAAACTGATACGGATAGCAAAGGAGCTTGTTTCTACTGCAACAAGCCTGGACACTGGAAAGAAACTGCAAGAAGCATCTTGCAGAGGCTAACCAAAGAAGCTTAGTGAAGTTTCGGTTACAATACAGTTTTTGTTCATGATTGAAATAAATTTTTCTTTAAGTCAAGGTTCTACTTGGGTATTGGATACCGACTTTGGTTATCATAAATATAGATTTATGAAGGGACCAAGCAGAAGTAGAAAGTTAAACAAAGATAAGTAATCCTATTTGTGGAAAATGAAGCAAAGGTTGCTGCATTAGCTATAGAAACTTATAGTTTAGCACTGCTTACGGGCAAATCTATTAAGTCAATAAGTTGTTATTGTATTCCAATTCTTGTTAGAAACATTATTTCCATTTTATTGTTGGACAATATGAAAGTAGTATGCACACAAGCCAATCATGTTTGATGATAAAGCATATACTTTGTAACAATCTTATTCATTTATTAATAAAAGGTATTAATTTATTAAAGGCTTTTAATTATCTACATGATCTTTGTTTATAATATGTGATAAACCCATAGTTTTAAGCAATGCTTTTAGAATAATGATGATGATCATTCTAATGAGATCTAAATTCTTAGAAAGCTTAAAACTAAAATAGTTCCCAATCATTGGATTACTAAATTGGGGATTAGTGAATCCGGATAGATTGGTACATACGTTGCTTGCTCATTGGATGAGGATGATTGATCTCATGATCATTTGTGTGGAGACACTAAAGCAAGTATGTAGGTGCTTATTAGAGAATAAGTTCACTCGAACGTGGCTCGCTAAGGAATACCTAATGGAGTTTTATTTGCTGTCAATAGGAATTCTCAGAGTGATAGTAGTACAAGTAATCCTTGGACTTGAGATCATCATAGTATCTTGTGTATGATGAGTTATACTTTGACTTATTCCTTAAGACCCTTAGGGTATATCAAAGGGTATGCTTGGGTATAATAAGTTGTATACGGAGATAATGTATGATCAATAAAGAATCTACCACTTCTAATAAAAGAAGAGAAATGTCCTATGTGATTCGATAAATGACAACCCAAAGAGTCCTTGGCGGCGAGGCGTAATGAAATTAGAAAGGAGTTTCTAATTTGCATTATTTGAGTTGTGCATTTAAGAGTCGAAATACATATAATTAAATAAAATAAGACTTGATAGTAATTCCATGTCTTATATTTAATTGGGACATTGTATGGTGGAAGGATTGAATTGTACGGTAACTATTTACTCAAAGGTTCTTTAATGATTAATGTTGAAATCTATATTATCCGAAAAGTCGTTGATCGCTAGGAGGCTTATCCCTATTGAGAATAAATATTATTTAAATAAATTAATTGTTTAATTTATTTATTTAAATAAGATTAGAATTGTTCTAATTGATTTATTCACAACCTGGTTAATATGGAGAACCTAAAGGGTCACACCATAAAAGGAAGAATAATTATTTAAGAAGTTAATGGCATAATCGTAATAATATGTTATGTATATTTAATTTAATCTATGATGATAGAATAAATTAAATAGCTTAATATTTATTATTTAATATTTTAGAAATATTAAATATAAATTAATAAGAGGAGTCTTATTAATATTATTACAATTATTATTATTTTAATTTCTAAAAGAGTTTAGGAATTAATTTAATATAAGTACTCTCATTTATTCCTAATAAGATTAGGAGGTTAAATTAATTAAAAGAGTTTAATTAATTATCCCTAATAAGATTAGGGAGCTTAATTAATTAAAAGAATTTAATTAATTAAATAAAACCCAATTCTTTAATTGTTAAGGTGGGTTGCCCACATCTATAAATAAGAGGAGTCTTATTATGGGTGGTATGGGTTGTTGACTTTAACAACCATGTAATAATTCCAAGTTGTTGGGAGTACACCTTTTCTATAGAGATAGAAAAACTAGGGTTTAGCCAACCAACCCCTTCTTCTTGAATTTTCTTCTTCCTTGGTGGATCACCTCTAGAGGCCAAACATTTGGGTGGCTAACGTTGATCAAAGGAAGGAACCAAACCCGGTGGATTCAAGATTGAACGCGAAAGGATTTGGAGGTGAACTTGTACCTGAGGAAGCTCGATCTTCAAGGGTATGATTTTATTCTTTATCTTTTCGTTTAATTAATAATTATGCATAAAGGATGATCCGGGTATATGGTTTATAATTTTTTAAACTCTGATTTTACACGCTTCCGCATTAATTGTGCAATATGATTGCGCACATGAATATTACAAACCTAACAGTGGCATCAGAGCCAAATCTTTATGCAAATTATTAATTGTTTTAAATTTGATATGTATATTGATATGTGTTTAGAACAATTTAATTGGGCATAATTTTATTGTATAAAATTTAAATATATAAAAAAAAAGGCATGTGCACGTTTTAAAAAAAAAAAAAAAAAAAAAAAAAGGGAACATGAAAACCGTGACTCATGCATGAAAACCGGCAGCCACGTGGATGCATAAAAATGTTTCACGTGATTCACTTGGATCAAATTTTTTGGAAAAGTTAAAGGCTACGGGTTGCTTAGTACGGTTTATTTTTTTATTTTAAAGCAAGGCCACGTGAAGCTGCTAACAGTTTTTTTAAAAAAAAAAAAAAAAAAGGAACGGTTTTGGTTATTATATTATATATATATATATATATAATAGTTTTATATATATATATATAGGTACAGATATTATATATATATATATATATATAATTATTTTATAATTAAAATAAAAGTTTATTTTAATTTTAAAATAAAAGTTTATTTTAATATTAAAATAAAAAGGTTTATTTTAATTTTAAAATTAGAATTTCATGCTAACTAATTAGAGTTGGAATTGGATTCCATGATAACTAATTGGAGTTGAAATTGGATTTTATTTTTCCTTAAATAAAGGAGTTTATTTAGATATGAAATAGATTTCATATTATTCAAAATAAAGGAGTTTATTTGTGAATAGAAAGAAATCCTAATTTCCTTAAATAAAGGAGTTTATTTAAATATGGAATAAGATTTCATATTATTCAAAATAAAGGAGTTTATTTGTGAATAGGAAAGATAATCCGTGTTTTCTTTAATATTTTTTTTACATGGAATTGGATTCCATAATTAATTAAAATAAAAGAGTTTATTTTAATTAAAGATTTTTTTTACATGGAATTGATTCCATAATTAATTAAAATAAAAGAGTTTATTTTAATTAAAGATTTTTTTTTTATTACATGGAATTGGATTCCATAATTAATTAAAATAAAGGAGTTTATTTTGATTAAAATTTTGATTAAAATAAAATAGTTTATTTTATTCAAAATAGATAAATTAAAAATAAAATAGTTTTATTTTGATTTAAATTTGGATTAAAATAAAGGAGTTTATTTTGATTCAAAAATAGATTTTATACTAACTAAATTTGCCCATTAAATGATATCAATATATATATTAAATGTTTATTATTCATGAGATGAATGTTATTTATCGATGCATATGGTGATGTGTATGATAATAAATGGGATTGATTATGGACTATTGACCAATATGATTGGATTTTATTTTAGTTGGATGCATGAATGTATGGGTTTTATTAAATGGGGTCTCACAGACTCGCCTTCTCTAATTTTTTTTTAATGTAAATTCTATTCCCTCCTATGTACTTCCCTCGATCGCGATCAAGGTTTCTATTTATTTTAAATAGTATTGTAATAGGAATAGTTAGAATTAATTTTAGAAAATTAGAGATCAAGGAGCAAGGAGCACTTGAAGACCCGTTTGTAATGGAGCCCGGGTTTAAATATAATAGTTATATTTAAATATTATTTCTTGCACCCCTAGGGTTTGACCTTTTGGTTCACTTGGTGGCTCTAGTGAACCAAACTAGAATAAAAGTCTATAATCAATCCGGGTAGAATATAGTATTCTATATGTGCATGCTTATACTATATATATTATATATTATGCAAACATGCTTCGCATGTTCATTAATATAACGCGATTTTATATATATATATATAATGCTGCTAAACAAGATGAGACAAATTAATAACAAACCCCTCAATTTTTATATTAAGTCCTAAGCGTTCAAAGATATTTGGAATATCGAACGTCGCCTTCTAGCATGATAAAATTAATAGAGTATTAAATATTTAATATGAGTTTGTTGTGTCACCACAAGGCAAGTATAAGTATTTAAGATGTTAATTTATCACATTTGATGCTTATAAAGAAAATTGAACAATATTGTTTTGTTGTGTCACCACAAGGATGATATTTTTCTTTTTTGAATATATGGAGTGCTAGGTCGGACTTAACTTGGATAATTTTGATTCGGATGTGCCACCACTTGATCAAAATAATCTAAGAGGCAAAATACAAGGAGTTACATAGTTGATGTAATTGACAAAAGTTGTCTACCTATTTATTTATATATAGTTTGTTGTGTCACCACAAGGCTATATACATTTGAAATGGGATCCTTATTCTCACTAGCAAATCTTTAATTAGATTTTGCCAACTATATAAGTGAGGTAATATAGTTTGAAGAAAATAGTGGGAGATACCAATTTAAAACAAGACCTAATTTATTTTGGTAATTAATAAAAGAATGTATGTTAAAATATTGTTAATTACAAATTCATTTACGAAATTTTACAATGTCTAAAATTACTATCATCACGTAGCATATTAGATGCTAAATTAACCTAACCTAATTAAACGGATTGGTTAAGGAATTTGAGAATAGTTCTCATAGTGAAAAAGCTATCTTATGTCCTTATCACGCCTATCCTCGAATGGTTGCGGACACTTCGCAATGGTTGCGCACAATGCCTCCGAGGAAGAGATTGCTACTTTTAGAAAGTGGCAAGATGATGCACATTGGCTCAATGCATCATGCTCGCATCCATGAGTAACGAGCTTGACGTCAACATGAAACTATGGATGCTCCTACTATATTCCTACACGTCAAGTAGTTGATGGTGAGGAAAGTAGGGTCGATAGATATCGAGATATCTAAGGAGCTCTTCCGATCTAGAATGGCCAATGGCACTATAAATGCAGCATAAAAAGTTCTTAACATAATCAATTTGATTGATCAATTAGGACAACTGGTTTTGTCATGGATGGAGAGTTGAGCCAAGATTTGATTTTGCACTCACTCCCTAACTCCTTTCATTAATTGTTGTGAATTTTCATATGAACAAGCTAGATATCGCCTTTACCGATTTGCTTAACATGTTGAAAAAATGTTGAGAGTCACTTTCCAACCAAGAAAGATCAAGTCTTCTTGGTAGGGGCCAAAGGATCTTCCTAAAAGAAGAACGATTCAAAGAAGGTAAATAGAAAGGCATAAACAAAGGATAATACGAGCAAAACGACACGGATAGCAAAGGAGTTTGCTTCCACCGCAATAAGCCCGGACACTTTGGAAAGAAATCATGAGAAGCATCTTGCAGAGGCTAACCAAAGAAGCTTAGTGAAGTTTCTAATTATAATCGCTTTTTGTTCATGATTGAAATAAATTTTTCTTTAAGTCAAGGTTCTACTTGGGTATTGGATACCGACATTGGTTATCATAAATATAGATTTATGAAGGACCAAGCGTAAGTAGAAAGTTAAACAAGATAAGTAATCCTATGTGTGGGAAATGAAGCAAAGGTTCTTTGATATTAGCCATAGAAACTTATAGTTTAGCAATGCCTACGGGCAAATCTATTAAGTCAATAAGTTGTTATTGTATTCCAGCTTCTTGTTAAAAATATTATTTCCATTTTATTGTTGGACAATGAAATCTTTGGTATTATAATTAAGAACAATTGTTGTTCTATTTATAATAATAATGTTTTGTATAGAATCGAATATTACTTAATAAATTTTGTATACTTGACTTACATGAAAATAATTTTGCATATTGAACAAATTAGTATAAGAAAAGGAGATGATCATTCAAAGAGTTGAATGTATGTATTTGTTGAATACAAGTGTGAATTATTTGAAAGGTTCAAAGAATTGAAAGTGAAACAAATTGGCAATGTATTAAGATTCTTTGATTAGATCAAGGAATAAATACTTGTGCAATAAGTTTCTAGATCATCTCAAATGGTTTTCTCATAATGGACACATCCCGATACGCAATAATTGATTGATGTATCCGAAAGGAAAAATCATACCTTATTGGACATAAATGCGGTCCATAATGATTTTACCGACATTCCAAAGATCCTTCAGGTCATGTCCTAGAAATGGCTACATATCTACGGAAAGGTAACCTCAAAATCGGCCCCAAGACTCCATAAAAGTTATGGACGGGGAGGATTCCTAATCTTAAGTATGTTAAGATAAGGGTTGTCCAACTTATGTGAAAAAGTTTCAAAGGATAAGCTTGGGACAAGATTTGACAAGTACAATTTATGGGACATCCTAAAGTAAGTTTAGGGTATATGTTCTATAATCCTACTTAGCAAAAAGGTGTTTATTGTGAAACACGCCTTCTAAGATAAAGGTGTTTATCATTGAAGGGGCTAGTGGGAGGATAATAGATCTTGAAGAGTTCAAGAACCACAAAACACTATAAGTCAAATAAGAGGAACCTCAGTAGATAGACTGTTGTACAGACCACACAAGATAATCAAATCGAATAGTACCAAAGATACCTAGGAGGTATGGATTCATCATGGATGATGATGATGAGGTACACATCATAGAAGATGATGATCCAGCTTTACATCTGATGAGGTAAGAGTTGTAGACACTCGTCAGGAGAAATGGATTGAAGCAAGTTTCTCAAATATGGAACATTCGTTTTGATGAGACAATCAAAAGAGTTTGATTTTATCAAAAACAAGAATGAACCTAATGTGTACAAAAGGGTCGATGGGAGGCGTCAGAAATTTCTAGTATTATATGTTGATATAATACGGATGAGGAATTACATACCAATGCTACAATCAAGAAAAGATAAAGTTGTCTAAACAATCCTCCATGAATGATTTGGGAAGAGTATCATTATTGGGGATATAAATCTATATAGATAGATTTAAGAGGATGCTCGACTTAACCCAAGGAACGATATTCATTTGATGCTAAAGTCGATTAGCATGGCAAACTCCAAGAGATGTCTCATGTCGATGAGCTTTGAGTGTATCTCTCCTAATAGTCCCCACGAGACTCTCGAAAAGAGAGGTCGCATGAGTGACTATTATGTATGCAATGAAATATACGAGACCGATGTTGATCGGTCATATTCGGAGAAGATCATCAAGAAGAGGCGTTGAAAAACATCTTAAAGTTCTTAACCAAAGACTAAGGATGTGAGCATACATGGTGGGTCCGAATTAAAACTAGAGGGCTTAATGCATCAAGTTTTTCGAATGCACAAGACGACGTAAAAATTCACTTTAAGGTAAAAGTGTTACCATGATCAAGCAGTGCGTTGAATTGAAAGGTTCCAAACAAAGAAAGAGTTACTTGGTTTAGTGATAAAGACAAAGTATATAGCTATAAATGAAGTCGCAAGTTGATTGTTTGGATTAAAAGTTCATTACAGAACTAGGAATAGTTCCCAAGTCTCATCTTGGATCAAAACATGTGTTGTGGCACTTTCATTTGATTATAAGAATCATTGAAAGATGGGAAATCACTATAGAGATAGTGGACTCTCATAAACAACATTACATATCCATTAACTAAAGCTTATCCAACAAAGCAGGATAATCGTCCACTTAGAGAAGAAGAGTATAAGATACCATGACGATTGGCTTTAGTGCAAGTGGGAGATTGAAAGTAGTATGCACACAAGCCAATCATGTTTGATGATAAAGCATATACTTTGTAACAATCTTATTCATTTATTAATAAAAGGTATTAATTTATTAAAGGCTTTTAATTATCTACATGATGTCTTTGTTTTATAATATGTGATAAACCCATAGTTTTAAGCAATGCTTTTAGAATAATGATGATGATCATTCTAATGAGATCTAAATTCTTAGAAAGCTTAAAACTAAAATAGTTCCCAATCATTGGATTACTAAATTGGGGATTAGTGAATCCGGATAGATTGGTACATACGTTGTTTGCTTTCATTGGATGAGGATGATTGATCTCATGATCATTTGTGTAGAGACACTAAAGCAAGTATGTAGGTGCTTATTAGAGAATAAGTTCATTTGAACGTTGGCTTGCTAAGGAATACCTAATGGAGTTTTATTTGCACATCAATAGGAATTCACAGTAGTGATAGTAAGTACAAGTAATCCTTGGACTTGAGATCATCATAGTATCTTGTGTATGATGAGTTATACTTTGACTTATTCCTTAAGACCCTTAGGGTATATCAAAGGGTATGCTTGGGTATAATAAGTTGTACATGGAGATAATGTATGATCAATAAAGAATCTACCACTTCTAATAAAAGAAGAGAAATGTCCTATGTGATTCGATAAATGACAACCCAAGTGGGTCTTGGCGGCGTAAATGAAATTAGAAAGGAGTTTCTAATTTGCATTATTTGAGTTGTGCATTTAAGAGTCGAAATACATATAATTAAATAAAATAAGACTTGACATAAATTCCATGTCTTATATTTAATTGGGACATTGTATGGTGGAAGGATTGAATTGTCGCGGTAACTATTTACTCAAAGGTTCTTTAATGATTAATGTTGAAATCTATATTATCCGAAAAGTCGTTGATCGCTAGGGAGGCTTATCCCTATCAGAGAATAAATATTATTTAAATAAATTAATTGTTTAATTTATTTATTTAAATAAGATTAGAATTGTTCTAATTGATTTATTCACAACCGGTTTAATATGGAGAACCTAAAGGGTCACACCATAAAAGGAAGAATAATTATTTAAGAAGTTAATGGCATAATCGTAATAATATGTTGAAATACAAGTGTGAATTATTTGAAAGGTTCAAAGAATTCAGAAGTGAAATAAATTGGCAAAGTATTAAGATTCTTTTATTAGATCAAGGAATAAATACTTGTGCAATAAGTTTCTAGATCATCTCAAATGGTTTTTCTCATAATGGACACCTCATGATACGTAATAATTGATTGATGTATTTGAATGGAAAAATCGTACCTTGTTGGACATGGTGCGGTCCATAATGATTTAACCGACATTCCAGTATCCTTCTAGGATCATGTCCTAGAAATGGTGCATATCTCACTTAAAAGTAACCTCAAAATCCAAAATTTCAAGACTCCATAAAAGTTATGGATGAGGAGGATTCCTAATCTTAAGTATGTTAAGATAAGGGGTTGTCCAACTTATGTGAAAAAGGTTTCGAAGGATAAGCTTGGGACAAGATTTTATAAGTGTCGATTTGTGGGACATCCTAAAGTAAGTTTAGGGTATATGTTCTATAATCCTACTTAGCAAAAGGTGTTTGTTGCGAAACACGCTGCCTTCTAAGATAAAGGTGCTTATCATTGATGGGGCTAGTGGGAGGATAATAGATCTTGAAAAGTTCAAGAACCACAAAACACTATAAGTCAAATAAGAAAAACCTATAGATAAACCTATTGTACCACAACCGAATCGTAAATCTGGAATAGTACCGAAGATACCTAGGAGGTATGG
Organism: Panax quinquefolius; assembly: GCA_020205615.1. Lineage (NCBI taxonomy): Eukaryota > Viridiplantae > Streptophyta > Magnoliopsida > Apiales > Araliaceae > Panax > Panax quinquefolius. The sequence continues at coordinate 45,486 of JAINUW010000100.1, read as the reverse complement.
ATTCATCATGGATGATGATGATGAGGTACACATCATAGAAGATGATGATCCAGTTACATTACGATGAGGTAAGTGTTGTAGACACTTTCGAGAAATGGATTGAAGCAAGTTTCTCAAATATGGGACATTCGTTTTGATGAGGCAATCAAAAGAGTTTGATTTTATCAAAATAAGAATGAACATAGTGTGTACAAAAGGGTCAGTGGGAGCATCGTGAAATTTCTAGTATTATATGTTGATATACTACGGATGAGGAATAACATACCAATGCTACAATCAGTAAAGATAAAGTTGTCTAAACATTCCTCCACGAATGATTTGGGAAGGGTATCTTAATTGGGGATAAAATCTATATAGATAGATTTAAAAGGATGCTCAACTTAACCCAAGGAACGATATTCATTTGATGCTAAAGTCGTTTAGCATGGCAAACTCCAAGAGATGTCTCATGTCGATGAGCTATGGAGTGTATCTCTCTTAATAGTCCCCACAGCACTCCTAAAAAAGAGAGGTCGCATGAGTGACTATCATGTATGCAATGAAATATACGAGACCCGATGTTGATCACCATATTCGGAGAAGTTCACTATGAGTCGTTGAAAACATCTTAAATTGCTTAACCCAAGACTAAGGATGTGATCGTATTCATGGTGGGTCTAAATTAAAACTAGAGGGCTTAATGCACTCAAGTTTTCAAAACAGACCAAGACGACGAGAAAAATCCACTTTAAGGTAAAGGGTTACCTTGAACAAAGGGTGCGATGAATTGGAAAGGTTCCAAAAAGCAAAGAGTTCTTTGGTTTAGTGATAAAGACAAAGTATATAGCTATAAATGAAGTCGCAAGTTGATTGTTTGGATTAAAAGTTCATTACGTAACTAGGAATAGTTCCTAAGTCTCATCTTGGATCTAAACATGTGTTGTGGCACTTTCATTTGATTATTAGAATCATTGAAAGATGGGAAATCACTATAGAGATAGTGGACTCTCATGAACAACATTACATATCCATTAACCAAAGCTTATCCAATGTGCAGGATAATCGTCACTTAGAGAAGAAGAGTATGAGATACCATGACGATTGGCTTTAGTGCAAGTGGGAGAATGAAAGTAGTATGCACACAAGCCAATCATGTTTGATGATAAAGCATATAATTTGTAACAATCTTATTCATTTATTAATAAAAAGTATTAATTTATTAAAGGCTTTTAATTATCTACATGATCTTTGTTTTATAATATGTGATAAACCCATAGTTTTAAGCAATGCTTTTAGAATAATGATGATGATCATTCTAATGAGATCTAAATTCTTAGAAAGCTTAAAACTAAAATAGTTCCCAATCATTGGATTACTAAATTGGGGATTAGTGAATCCGGATAGATTGGTACATACGTTGTTTGCTTCATTGGATGAGGATGATTGATCTCATGATCATTTGTGTGGAGACACTAAAGCAAGTATGTAGGTGCTTATTAGAGAATAAGTTCATCGAACGTAGCTCACTAAGGAATACCTAATGGAGTTTTACTTGCTTCGTCAATAGGAATTCTGTAGAAGTGATAGTAGTACAAGTAATCCTTGGACTTGAGATCATCATAGTATCTTGTGTATGATGAGTTATACTTTGACTTATTCCTTAAGACCCTTAGGGTATATCAAAGGGTATGCTTGGGTATAATAAGTTGTATATGGAGATAATGTATGATCTATAAAGAATCTACCACTTCTAATAAAAGAAGAGAATGTCCTATGTGATTCGATAAATGACAACCCAAAGAGTCCTCTGGTTAAGGCGAGAATGAAATTAGAAAGGAGTTTCTAATTTGCATTATTTGGTGTTGTGCATTTAAGGATCGAAATACATATAATTAAATAAAATAAGACTTGATGAAATTCCATGTCTTATATTTAATTGGGACATTGTATGGTGGAAGGATTGAATTGTACGGTAAACTATTTACTCAAAGGTTCTTTAATGATTAATGTTGAAATCTATATTATCCGGAAAGTCGCTGATCGCTAGGGAGGCTTATCCTATTGTAGAATAAATATTATTTATTTAAATAAATTAATTGTTTAATTTATTTATTTAAATAAGATTAGAATTGTTCTAATTGATTTATTCACAACCGGTTTAATATGGAGAACCTAAAGGGTCACACCATAAAAGGAAGAATAATTATTTAAGAAGTTAATGGCATAATCGTAATAATATAAATTAAGTATATTTAATTTAATCTATGGTGATAGAATAAATTAAATAGCTTAATATTTATTATTTAATATTTTAGAAATATTAAATATAAATTAATAAGAGGAGACTTATTAATATTATTACAATTATTATTATTTTAATTTCTAAAAGAGTTTAGGAATTAATTTAATATAAGTACTCTCATTTATTCCTAATTGGATTAGGAAGAAAAATTAGTTAAAGGAGTTTAATTAATTATCCCTAATAAGATTAGGGAGCTTAATTAATTAAAAGAATTTAATTAATTAAATAAATCCCAATTCCTTAATTGTTAAGGTGGGTTGCCCACATCTATAAATAAGAGGAGTCTTATTATGGGTGTGGGGGTTGTTGACTTTTACAACAAACGTGATAATTCCAATTTGTTGGAGAGTACGTTCTTTTCTATAGAGATAGAAAACTAGGGTTTGAGCCAAATACCCATCTTCTTGAATCTTTATTTTTCCTTGGTGGATCACCTCTAGGAGGCCAAACATATGGGTGGCTAACGTTGACCAAAGAAAGGAACAAAACCCCGTGGATTCAAGTTGAACGCGAAAGGATTTGGAGGTGAACTTGTACACGAGGAAGCTTCGATTTTCAAGGGTATGATTTTATTCTTTATCTTTTCGTTTAATTAATAATTGTGCATAAAGGGTGATCCGGGTATATGGTTTGTAAATTTTTAATCTCTGATTTTACACGTTTCCGCATTTTTATGCAATTTGATTGCGTTCATTAATATTACAAACCTAACATGATCACCCCTGCGTCTGTAAGTTATGATTTGCCATGTGATGATGAAGTTCTTTAACTTTTTCAAAATAGAAAACAATGTTCATAGTCAGTCAACTGATCCTCATATATAGTCAATACGTAGTTTCAAAAATTTGAAATCGAAATGACATGTTGTTTATTAATGGTTCAACTTACTTCACAACTGTTGATTCGTTGTAGAAGTATTGTTCAAAGAAAACATTTAATCCTTTCAGCTAATTGTTATTATTTGCTATTACTTGCTGGGCACTCAAATGCTCATCCTTGCTTAAATTTAAATGTTTTCAGCTCAGTGTGAACAACTTGAAGGATCTGACAAGAACAAAGGAAAAGGGAGGATTGCTGAATGAGTGTTTACGCTATCCTATGTAATAGTTTGACTTTAGGATAAGGATAATATATAATATTATTATCATGTAACGAATGTTTAAAGGTTTCGTACTTGGGAACTAAACTCTGATAATATGTAAATTAAATTTGATAATGTATATTATTATTATTATTATTATTATTATTATTATTATTATTAGTATTATTCCGCTCATAGAAATGGTATCGTGAAGCACTGAGTTCGGGTTTCAAGTACCTGAATTTGGGGGCGTCACATCATGGTATCAGAGCTATAGGGTTAGAAACCTTAGGTGGGATAGACCTTAGGTTATAACCTTAGAACAGAGGGAAACGTTGAAAATATAAATAACTCATATAGAGTTTAAAAATAGATGAATTGAATAAATTCATCGTCAAACAAACTAAAAGATAACTTATATAAAACCATTATGTGTTATTTGTATATATTATATGCTAATCATGATAATTTATATGTGTAGATGTCAGGTGAAAAGGATTAGGATACCCTCGGATCGTAAAGAAGGAGCCGATATCAAAGCCAATAGCTGAAATAGAGGCTCAAAGTGAAAGCAACCTCGATGAGGTGGTTATTGTGGAAAATGTCGTACCAGATCCTGAAATGGTGGAACTAACCGATAGTGATTCGTATACCTTTGGAGTTGGGCCGATTAAGCATAAACCGAAGTGCGAGAATCATGGGACCGTGTTTCTCTCTTTGAACAAATTTGTGGGTAATAGAAAAACTGTTAAATAGTCAATTGCGGAAAGCATTAATTGAATCAATGGAAGAACAAGATAAGCTTAAAATCCAAATTGATCAAATGGGAGCTAAAAGCAACAATTCGAGTGCAGCTCCGAACAAGAAGGGAAAAAGAAAAATGAAAGATCGTGATCCTGATAGTAACCAAGGGAAAATAAACCGAATAGAAAGGTGTGCAAATTATGACAGGAAGCATGAAGGCGTGTGCAGGAAAGGGGAAAATGTTTGCTACAATTGCGGACATAAGGGAAATTTCTCTCCTATTTGTCCCAATCCAAAGCAATGTGTCTGCTTTATTTGTGGGATAGAAGGTCATCAGGCAAAAAGTTATCCAAGATCAAGAAAAAGGCGTTGTGAATAGGTAGTATAGGTTCTGTGGTGTAGTTCTGTTTAATATAATATGTGTGAAAAGTACGACTGTGTAAATCCTGACTTTTGTGGTCACAAAGGGATAGCAGTATGGGCTATTTTATGTAAATTACTTTGAATTAATAGAAACGAATATATGTTTGAGTAATGAAACAAGTTTAATATATTTAACTTATGTGATAAGTTTTAGAATGTAAGTTAAATTATGTTTTATTTAATCAGATAATGCCGCCAAGACGTTAAACTTAAAACCAAAGGGCAGAAGAATCTATCAATAACGTTGAGGGACAACAACAAGCAGATCTGATGCAGCATTTTATGAATATGGTAGCTCAAGCTATGCAACAAGGAATGCCAGCCACAGGGAACCTGGCAGACAACCGCTTAGCAAATTTCAAAGACTTCAAGGCTATAGGACCGCCGGAATTTAAAGGTACTACTGACCCTGTGGAAGCCCAAACTTGGGTTAAAGAGATTGAGAAGGCATTTGTGATAGCTAGGGTAGCTGAGGGGCAGAAGACGGCTTTTACCACTTACATGATGAAGGGTGAGGCAAATTTTTGGTGGGAAGCGAATCAGGCGATGGCAGGAGAAGGTGTTGTTACATGGGATAGGTTTAAGACGCTATTTTTTGAAAATTATTTTTCAGCTAGTATGCAGGCTAGGATGGAGGTGAAATTTTTAGAGTTGAAGTAAGGGGATATGTCAGTTGCGAAATATGCCGCAAAATTTAATGAGTTGGCTAGGTTTGCTCCGCATCAAGTCGATACGAAAGCTAGGAAAGCTAGAAGGTTTGAGCTGGGATTAAAACCTTGGCTCTACAATAAGGTAGCAGTGTTGCAGATCCCTACATTTGCAGCACTCATGGAGAAAGTGATTATTGCTGAGGAGGGGAGTGAGGCCATGAGCCTCTACAACAAGGAAAGAAGGAACAAGGGTAAGGTTGAGGGAGCTGGGAAGGTGGAAGCAAATATTGGGAATATGAGTAAAAAGAGGAAGGGGAACAACTTTGGGGGTGTGTAGGTGAAGCAAGAAGGTATAAAGAAGAAGCCGGTGGTGCAATGTGGGAATTGTGGGAAGAACCATTTGGGGGAATGTCTAAAAGGTAAATTTGCATATTTTAAGTGCAGGCAGGAGGGGCCATATCTCTCCCAACTGCCCCAATCCTAGAACAATTAGTGGGTGTTTTCTATGCGGATCGAAGGAGCATAAAGTGAAGGACTGTTCGAAAAGGAGAACAGAGGCATAAAGCATGAACATGGGGAAAAGCGGCAGAACTTTGGCAATCACAGGACCAACATCATCCAAAGAAGTTTATAAAATCTCTTGCTGTGGTCTTCAACATGACGGTCCAGACACGGTGGCAGCTGGCAATGCAATTCCAGGTAATATTCGAATAACTTTTATTTTCGTATTTATGATTTTCCTACATATAATAATTATTTTATAAAGAAATTTTGAAGGAGGAATTTGAGTTTTTTTAGAAATCAAATTTCCGTTTAATCAGATAGACAAGCTTTACGAAAATAGTTAAAGATCAGTGCGATCATTTATGATCAAGATCTACTTGACATGATTGTGTATGCTATGTACCCTAGTATGTATAGGTTTTGAAATGGTGATTCCGGGGATAAAATCTTTATAAGGGAGGGTGAATGTAACAACCCGATATTTTCTATACAAATGAATCATAAATTTTGCGTATAAATTTTCATTATTATTATTATTATTTATTAAAATAAATATGGGTGATATGTGCCAAGGTAATATGTTTATATTTATATGTTTATGTGTGTGATAAATAAAATTTATTTATTACATTAATAATTACAGATAATTTTATTTTTGAAATATTGATTATTATAAATTATATTCTTATAATAATTAATTCCATATTGAAATGTTTTTATCAATTCTTTTCATGAAAAATATAATCTTGTATTATTTAAATAATATATGATATGATTTTTAGAATAGTTATAATAATTATTTTATTATAATTTTTTTCAAAGTTATTAAGTTAATTATTTGAACTTAATTAATAAGGTTAATTACTTACGATAAATCAGATATGGAATCCAAACCCTAATTCAGGGGTTTGATCAATGAATGAGAATAATATTATAATATTATAATATTTTGATTTTTCGATCTTATAAATATGTATCAGATGTATGATTTTGTTGATGGTTGGTCAATTATGTTGTGTTATGACCAAACCTTAGTATTATTGTTAAAACCTAATTCCATGATCAAAATGAGACTTGAAAGTCTGTCATGACACTGTGATTTGTGTTATACGAATTATGTTTTAGATAAAGCCTTATTGTTATGGAAAACCATAAATATAAACCCTAATTTCTAAAATTAGAAACCCTAATTGTGTTTTGGAAACCCTATTTAACAAAAGACCATTTTGCCCCTAGTGCATTATTTTGGCTAAATAATAGGTTTTGACAATAGGTGGGTTGTTTACCAACTCATACCAACTCCACGTGACACAAAATTGGACAAAGAACAAGCCTCAGAATCACCACTTCATGCATCTTATGTTCTATAAATAGATCAAGGAGAGAGAAAGTCATTTTGCTAGCCATTTTTGCACAACAATCAAACTAATTCTCTCTAGCCCCACACCTCCTAAAAAATATCAAGCTATATCGGTCCTAAACCAAGCCCCCACGATCACCCTTATCAAATCAAGAATATAGAATCGTAAAATTTCAAAGAAAAGGTATAAACCCTAGTTTGATTTTCTGTCCAAAAATTCTGTGTTAGATGTTATGTTTGATTGTTAAAATATGTTGGTTATAGTGTCTAATGATGATCTGGGTTGCTAAATGTTGGATCCATAACATTTAGAAGCTCGGATTTGAAGACTTCAAAAATCTGGAAATTTTATTTTTGGTGGTCTGACAGTGAATGTCAGAGGCGATAAATCTTTTTCTGTTCATGTGTTTGGTTAATTTTTTAAGTTGTTATTAGTTGTTTGTAATGTGTTCTTTAATCTCTAAGTGGAATTTGTGTCATTTGATCTATAGATTTATAGATATTAGCAGTCAAAGCCGCCGACCTAAGATTGATCGTTTAAATTCTGAGCAACCCGAAAGTTAAAAAAAAAACTCTCGACAATGTTTTACAAGGCACGGATCCGATGGTTTTGATGTTGTTTAATGTTGTTGTTTGGTACATGATGTAGCCGGTTATCTGTATTATAGATCTCGGGTCATTATATCTCTTAAAACATCGAGATATTGGTCGTTTAGGTGGTCAAACTAGCCAACTCAAATCGATTTGCCCTTTTTCGGAATTTCGAAACGGGAAGAACATGTTTTTCGACATGCTTTAACCGACCCATAGCATCTTGATCCGTTGTTGTTTTGATTATGTTTTGTAATAGGACTCTTTAGTTATATGTCATCTACACACAAAGCTTATAGATCACAAAACCATTGCAGATTATCATGTAGTGTAAGCTCAAAGTATCACTTTCGTGATTCGTTCTTCATTTCTAGGTAACCTAGAAATGAAGAATAATCTGACAATACTTTTGGAGGCTCGGATCTCGCTCGGTTATATGTTTTATTAACTTGTTTGTTATTGAATCTTGTAGTCGTGCATTAGTACTACATTATTTGACCAACAACTTTCCCGTAACCACATCAAACACTATTATAATCTTGGTCAAACCATGCAACTTGAAAACTAGTCGATGGTGTTCTTGAGCTCAAGAACACCTAAGACGATTTATTTGTGTCATAGCTATAGGCTATAATGACGGTTCCTATTTAATTTATTTTCTCGCTTTTTTGAAAATGATTAAAAATTAGAAAATAAATTATATAAATTATTAAAAATGGTTTTAAAATTATTTTAAATTATTAAAAATAATTTTTGATTATTTGTGCTATTTTTCATTAATATTTATAATTAATTGAATATTAATTATATTTAATTTATTTATTTAGTATATTAAATAAATTAGAGAAAAATGATTTAATATTATGAAAAATCATTTTAAAAATAATAATGTATTTAAAAATATTTTGAGTTATAAAATGTAACTTTTAATATTTTTAGAGAATTTTAATTAATAATTTAATATTAATGATATTAAGTTAATAGAAGTGATATTTAATGTATTTAATAATTTAGTTTAAAAATGATTTTATTATTATTATTTTAAAAAAATTATTTTAAATGAAAATAAAATGTTTAAAGATATTTTAAGTTATAAAATATAACTTTTAATATTTAAAGGATAATTTCATTAATAATTTAATATTAATGATATTTATTTAACATTAATGATATTAAATGTATTTAATAATTATATTAAATAAATGTTTAAAAATGGTTTTGTTAATTTAAAAATCATTTGAAAAGGGATATAAATGAATTAAAAATATTTTAAGTTATAATTAATGACTTTTAATATTTTGATAAATAGTACATTAATATTTTAATATTAATGGTAATTATTTAAAATAATTTTAAATATTTTAAAAATCATTTAAGGGTAATATAAATGTTTTAAAAATATTTTTAGTTATTATAAATAACTTTAATATTTTGGCAATGGTTTCATTAATAGTTTAATATTAATTGAATATTAATGATAATAGAATTGTTTCATATTTAAATCATTTAATAATGATTCTCGATATTTTAAAAATTATGATAAATGGTAATAATTATTTTAAAATTATTATAAGGCCATGAAAATAGAGGCTTAATTGGTGTTTAAGTTATCTAAATGGATAATAAATTATCGATATAGAGTCTTAGACTCAATAGATAATTCGATAAAGTTGTCAATATACCGACATATTTCGAAATTGATCCTGGACTTAGAAAAATTGGTTTGATGAATGTTTATTTGTGATTCAATGGTTGTTAAACTTACGTAATGTGTTTTTAGGTTATGTACTAACCGCAAATAGTAGTACAATATATGATATGATATGTTATTCTAATCAAACGAATGATCTATTTAATGATAGGGCTTGATATAAAAGATAAATCTAAGTTGTGTAAGCGTGCAGACAAGACAAGTATCTAACCCTTTGCATTTACTTTATGCAATCTGACATGTAGAAGATAATATCCGAATCTGCTCATTTCAATTGTTCAAATATTTCAACCTTTGTATATACTTATGCAATGATTCTGTATAAGTAAGTTATTAAATTATAATTGTTATACAAGTTCCTTTATTCTGTTATTGTAGATCAAGATATATATTCTGTTCGTTAATTTCTAAACATGGTTATACAAGTGTCCTCACTTGGATAATCATTATATTTTATCAACTTTTGATACATACTTATAGTTGCTTAGTATGTATACGTTGAATTGAAAGTCGTCTAAGCTATTTTGTAAGACCCCGAATTTTTTTTAAATAAAAAGGAATTTCCTTTATTTATTATTTTGAAATAGTAAGGGTTGATTTGATTAATATGGATAGTTAAGGGTTAAATATGCAAATATTTCAAAATAAGCAAGTGGTTATAAAATATTCATTATTATTTGGAATATTCGTTTGGTCGTGGAATATTCAATCTTTGTCGGGGAATATTCGTATTTACTTGCACAGCAAAGAATGTGGGCCCCATAACGGAAAGCGATTGGATGAAGAAAACGACAAATATAAGTTGTTTTTAAATAACGGCGTAGTTGTTGTCGTTAATACTGTTGGAATACCCGGTGGTTAAAACACACTAATACGCGTTGTTGAACAAGAAGACACCAGATTGCACCAATTATTGATTCTTACGTGAAGAAGCACTACTCAATAATGGTTACACGATAATTACTGCTCAATATTTTATTGAGTTAATAATTGTTTGCGTTGATATTTTATATTCTTTGTTGTTTCAATAATTGTCATTACACAAGATCTTTCATTATCGAAGCAATAATTCATATTATCCTCGAATAATATTATTAGATAACATTATTGGCAATGTCTAGAAAATTTCGCCTACAGGAGAGGTTTGGTCATCTAATTGCGGCGCCAAGATGAAGAAATTCTTATTAGAAAGCCCCTCTTTCTGAACCGCTGGTTGTCAATATTGTGATTCTCAGTAATATTATTTGTGAATAATTAATTATTGATTTATATGATGAGGAAAATATTGATTTTATGTGGATATAGATGGAGAAAATTTTTAAAATGACAATTGATTTACGATAAAATAATTCATTTAAATATATTATTTTAATAATATATTAACTGGTGATATTTTACAATCGAATGTGGGATATATGAGTATATGAGGAGGAAGAGTATTTTGTGGCATTAAATGTTTAACACATGTTTTGTGTGTTGGTGGACACAATTATTGATCAAATTTGATTATAACTGTAAAATCGCCCGCTTGTGGATTTCGGTCGATTTTGTTTGGAATTTGGAAAAACTTTCTTCTGCAAAGTTGTAGAGAATTGAATTTCCTATAAAAACTCATGAGATTCGAATTTTCTGATGAAAGGGCTATTTATTATGAATTATTGAAGTTCAAGCTCAAAAATAATTGATTTTTGGGAGTTTAAATTATTTTTGTTAAGAAAAACGTTTTTGTATTTTTTTTTGGACATCATTAACATGCGTGGCTGGTGTTTTGACCAAAAGGTGGGCTAAGGAAAATTTGTATAATTATATTAATATTATATTAAATTTTCCTTTGGTGTTCTAAGCATTTTCCTATAAATAGGGTGCTTAGGTTAGAATTGAAAATCACACCGTAAACTCAAGTTTTCTCTCTCTATATTATCGAGCGTTATTCTTGTGAGTATTTTGAGTATACTTTGAGTATTGCTATACGGTAAGCAAGTTCAAGTCATAGCCTATATCCTGTGTTTCAACTAGAAGTACTAATCTTTCGAGGTAAGGGATATTATTTTTTCAGAATGATATTATTTCTTCAATATCATTATAATCGAAATGTTGATCTGAAGTTTTATCAAATTTGGAACTTTTTCATGCTCTGGGTTACTATTCATGGGTTACTATTCACGAGTTACTATTCACGAAGTTACTATTCATGAATTACTATTCACGAGTTACTATTTACTTAGTACTATTCATAAAGCGTGAAGATGTTTTTGTGGAATTTCTATCTTTTGGTGTCTGAGTTACTATTCACGATATCGGCACTATTCACGATATCTGGTACTATTCAATCAAAAAATAAAATTTCTTCTTTTCGTCTAAAACATCTATTCGGATACTAGCTTTGATTGTATCCATGTTTTGATCATTCTTGAATTTTACACCACTATGATTATTTTTGAGGTATTTTTGGGCGTGGATAAAACCAAGTACGAATCCTTAATCCTTAATCCTTGTCATTTTGTTTCACCGGATTCGCTTTCTTTAAAAATATTTTTCATCATCCTCGACCGTAAATGATGATATTATTGAATATCTTTGGCTCAGAGTGCAAAGATGAATGATTTCAAGAATATCTTTGGCCCAGTAGTGCAAAGATGAACAGTGTTTAAATGAACATGACCGATCGATGAATATCTTTGGCCTTTAGTGCAAAGATGAACAGTGTTGAGATGAACATGACCGATTGATGAATATCTTTGGCCCAGTAGTGCAAAGATGAATATTTGATTTGAGATGAATATTGATTGATGTTACAGGGATAAAATATTGATGATGGATTTATTAAATTCATAGATTATAGTAGAATTCATTCTCTACGTAACTCTTCTATGAATTATTATTTCATTGCGAATATTGATCCGATACTTGTTGTCTATTGTATTCTATCGATTTTTCCCCGTGAAGACTAACGATAATTTGTTGTATATTATCTTAGTCATAATATTCTTTATCTTGGGCTAGTTGAGCTCACCCTTTTCCTTGTTGTTCCATTTTTCTTCTCGGGGCGGCGAGAATGTAGCGAGTACTTAGCTCGGGGTATGGAATGAAGGTTCTAGAGAGAGTTGTTTAGTAGTCCTCACCATTTTGTAAAATAATGAATCAATAATTATGATGGGGATTTATTTGCGTGTGGATATTGTCTAGAAGACAATATTATATTTAAACTCATTAAGATATATTGTCGTATTTCACACGACATTTGTATTATTGAAGTTGTAGTTTGCTTCTTGTACCATGTATTTGGCGACTCGAATGGGTGTTGTGTATACCTATTTTGGGGGCATCACAGTTAGTATCGAGCTTAGGGATATGATCTTTAGGCGGAGATCGGGAATAGAACTAGGAGGGAGAGACGAGTAAATCCTTCGCTAGTGTGTCCTACCTAAGCTTATTTGTTGGTTGGTCATATTATAGGGGTATTATGTGATTTGTTAATTTATTTAATTAACCCTTGTTTTATGATAGTTTTTTTAGAATGGTCACTTTGAGAACGTTAACAATGGAGTGAATGAGATCGTGGAGACACCTCTAATCGCCAACCGTGATAATGTGATGTCGGTGAAGAAGGAATTAGAGATATCCATGTGGTGAGTGAAGAATTGATAGTTGCAGACTTTTAGATAATCGCAGAGGTAATAAATTTGAGAGAGTGAGAAAGAAGAGGAAGAAGAGGTACACAAGAGAGTTTATTAGAGGTATTTTATGATCGAAATATAGAATTGCAAAATCGTATTCATGAGTTAGAAGAGCAGGCTAAAGAATTGCAGGCAGTCGTGGAGCAAAAGGATGCAACGATTCAAGCTTGTGTTACCCGATACGTGATGCTTGAACAAAAGCACTCTTTGGCAGAGTATAAGATGATAAAGCTGGAATCTGAGCTGAAAGAAGAAATAACTGAACGAGTGAGAATGAGTGATGCATGGGTAAAAGCTGCACGACGCGTTGATATTATGGAAAGAGATGTCCAATCTAAAAGAGAAGATTTAACGATGACGGAAGATCGCTTAAAAGAACATCAAAGACCATCAACAAATTCTAGGGAAGAGAACGATCGCCAGTTAGATGCTACAGATGTGGAGAGGAGGGACATATAAGGTCAAACTGTTCAAAGCCTTCCAAGGTATGCTATAATTGTGGAAAAGAAGGACATATCGCTCGAGATTGTACGATATCGAAACCCAGTCCAGCGTGAATGGTGACTCAAAAGGATGTCCCAGAAAAGTCAAAGTCAACGGTTCTTGGAAGAGCGTTTGTCGTGACCGGTCAAAATGCAAGGAACCCGAACGAAGTTAGCACGCAAGTTAGTTAATTATAAATTCTTGCGAAGTATATACCTTACTAGATACCGGTTCTACCCATTCTTTTATCTCTCTTGCTTATACTCAACGTTTGAACTTGACTCTGAAGAAATTAGACTTTGACCTATTTATGGAGAATCCGTTAGGGAGAAACTTTCATTACATCTGTTGTTTAGAAATCTTGTTTGATTCAGTTGGCACTATCACATTACTGTTAACCTTATTTCTATAGAGATATTTGTTTTTGATGTGATTTTAAGGTTAACTACTCATCATGCCGAAAATTGATTATTTTCGTAAGGTTGTTAGTTTTCATATTTCTAAGCAACTTTTGTTATTCAATTCAAGCAATCAAACCATTGTAGTCAAACATTTTCATATCAAGCCATGAAGTCATTCGTTTATTACGGATGTCAAATTTTCTTAGTCCATGTTATGGATTTGAATAAAGACACGCCGATTTGAATAATATTCCTGTTGTTATTGATTTTCCCGACGTATTTCTGAAGAATTTCTTGGCTTACTCCCAAAGCTCGATATTAAATTTTGTATCGACTTTGAACCCGGTACAAAACTCATTTCTAAAATCTCATATCGAATGGCTCCTATTGAACTTCGTGAGTTAAAAATTCAACTATAGAATTTGGTACCGAGCCTTTATCTTGTGACTTCCTTTGTGGAAATCACCTGCCGACTCTCTGTAGGGGGCCGTCGTATTAGATGCGATAGTAAACCGATAGGTGTCATTGTGATGTGCTATCCAAGATTGGGATATGAGTCACAGCTTGAGATCAACCTAAGTCGATGTCGAAATACGTAGCTTTCTAGGCTTAGTTGGTTATTATCGGAGATTCGTTGAAGATATTCTCGAATCGCTATTCCATTAACGCAAATTGACTCAGTAGAGATACAAAATTCGAATGGAGCAAGGAATGTGGGAAGAGCTTCAAGAACTCAAGAGGAGACTCATTTCAAAGACATGTTCACCATGCCATCCTGGAAAGGCGAACGTGGTAGTGACGTGTTGAGTAGAAGATCATATCACGAACGAAAAGTGCGATGATGTCAAGTATCTGTAGAGCCAACTTTAATAGAAAAAGTTAAGGTTGCTTTCGAGCCACCGACCCGGGAGTGATGAGTATGAAGAAGAAAGTACAAGAAGGAGCTATTCCTAAGCGAGAATTGATGAAGAAGGAATACTTGAGTCAACTCCGGACTTTGCATTCCTAATGATTTTGATTTGAAGCATAGAATCATGATGGAGGCACACAACACATTGTTTGCAATCCATCACGGAAGTACTAAAATGTATCGTGATCTTCAACATACATTTTGGTGGAGCAATATGAGGAGAGAGATCGCGTAGTTTATCTCGATGTGTTTAACTTATAACGTGTAAAGGCGGAGCATCTTGTACCTAAGGGTCCGTTGCAACCACTTGAGATTTTGAAATGGAAGTGGGAACACATTACCCTGAATTTCATTACTAATCTTCCTGCGGTTTCTCAAGGCATCAATGCTATTTGGGTTATTGTTGATAGATTAACCAAGTCGCTTATTTCTTCTGCGATCACGAGAGAGACTTATTCCTTGAACGCCTTTCTCGTATGTACGTAAATGAGATTATGAGATTGTATGGCATGCCAAGATCCATAGTTTTAGATCGTGACCCAAGATTCACTTCATGATTTTGGGTTAGGTTTTGTAGAAAAGCTATGGCATTTAATTTCTGATTCTGTTTGGCATACCATCCTCAAACGGATGGGCAATCAGAAAGGACTACTCAAACTCTTGAAGATATATTAAAACTCTGTGTCCTAGATTTCAAAGGAAGTTGGGATAAGTACTTGCCATTGGTGGAATTCTCATACAACAATAGTTATTAAACAAATATAGGCATGGTTCCATTCAAGCATTATATGGACGAAAATGTCGTTCTCAATATGTTGGGATGAGGTGGGTGAAGCAACATTGTTGGGACCCGAAGTTAGAAATGTATGACTCACCGAAAAGATCCAAATGATTCGACAAAACGATACAAACGGCACAAGATCGACAAAAGAGTTATGCGGATCTTCATCGAAAGGACGTGGAATTTAATGTAGGGGATCATGTATTGTTGCGAGTTACTCCATGGAAGGGAGTTACAAGATTTGGGAAGAGAGGAAAGCTCAATCCACGATTTATTGGTCCATTTCAAATTCTTGACCGAGTAGGAAATGTAGCCTATAGACTTGCGTTACCTCCAAGTATGTCTCGTGTTCATAATGTGTTTCACATATCTGTACTTCGTAAATATGTGAAAGACCCAAACCACGTTATAGAGTTAGAACCGGACGAGATAGCCGAAGACTTAACGTATGAGGAGGTACCTGTCAAGATTTTGGATAGGAAGGAGCATGTCCTACGTGCAAAGGTCATACCACAAGTTAAAGTTTTGTGGAGGAATCATACTATAGAGGAAATGACCTGGGAATTGGAAACGGAAATGAAAGCGAGGTATCCTCACCTTTTCGAAACACCAGGTACGTACGTCAATTTCGAGGACGAAATTTCATAAGGAGGGGAGGTTGTAAGACCCCGAAATTTTTTTAAATAAAAAGGAATTTCCTTTATTTATTATTTTGAAATAGTAAGGGTTGATTTGATTAATATGGATAGTTAAGGGTTAAATATGCAAATATTTCAAAATAAGCAAGTGGTTATAAAATATTCATTATTGTCGGGGAATATTCGTTTGGTCGTGGAATATTCGTGATCGTTGGGAATATTAAATGCGACGGCCAGCAAAGAATGTGTGGGCCCATAACTGAAAGCGATTGGATGAAGAAAACGACAAATATATAAGTTGTTTTTAAATAACGGCGTAGTTGTTGCCGTTAATCTGTTGGAATACCCGGTGGTTAAAACACACTAATACGCGTTGTTGAACAGTAGCACACGGTATTGCACCAATTATTGATTCTTACGTGAAGGCACTTTACTCAATAATGGTTACGATAATTCTTGCTTCGATTTTTATCGAGTTAATAATTGCTTTGCGTTGATATTTTATATTGCTTTATTGTTTCAATAATTGTCATTACACAAGATCTTTCATTATCGAAGCAATAATTCATATTATCCTGAATAATATTATTAGATAACATTATTGGCAATGTCTAGAAAGTTACATCTAAGGAGAGGTTTGGTCATCTAATTGCGCTGGCATGAAGAAGAAATTCTTATTGGAAAGCCCCCTCTTTCCTGGGAACTGCCTGGTTGTCAATATTGTGATTCTGTAATATTATTTGTGAATAATTAATTATTGATTTATATGATGAGGAAAATATTGATTTTATGTGGATATAGATGGAGAAAATTTTTAAAATGACAATTGATTTCTGATAAAATAATTCATTTAAATATATTATTTTAATAATATATTAACGGTGATATTTTTACAACGAATGTGGGATATATGAGTATATGAGGAGGAAGAGTATTTTTGTGGCATTAAATGTTTAACACATGTTTTGTGTGTTGGTGGACACAATTATTGACCGAAATTTGATTATAGCCTGTAAAATCGCCCGTTTGTGGATTTCGGTCGATTTTTGTTTGGAATTTGGAAAAACTTTCTTCTGCAAAGTTGTAGAGAATTGAATTTCCTATAAAAACTCGCGAGATTCGAATTTTCTGATGAAAGGGCTATTTATTATGAATTATTGAAGTTCAAGTCTCAAATAATTGATTTTGGGAGTTTAAATTATTTTTGTTAAGAAAAACGTTTTTTGTATTTTTTGGACATCATTAACATGTGTGGCTGGTGTTTTGACCAAAAGGTGGGCTAAGGAAAATTTGTATAATTATATTAATATTATATTAAATTTTCTGCTTTGGTGTTCTAAGCATTTTCCTATAAATAGGGTGCTTAGGTTAGAATTGAAAATCACACCGTAAATCAAGTTTTCTCTCTATATTATCGAGTTTATTCTTGTGAGTATTTTGAGTATACTTTGAGTATTGCTATACGGTGCAAGTTCAAGTCATAGCCTATATCCGGTGTTTCAGCTAGAAGTACTAATCTTTCGAGGTAAGGGATATTATTTTTTCGTAATGATATTATTTCTTCAATATCATTATACTGAAATGTTGATCTGAAGTTTTTATCAAATTTGGAACTTTTTCATGTCGGGGTTACTATTCATGGGTTACTATTCACGAGTTACTATTCACGAGTTACTATTCATGAGTTACTTATTCACGATTACTATTCACGAGTACTATTATTCATAAAGTGTGAAGATGTTTTTGTGGAATTTCTATCTTTTGGTGTTCTGAGTTACTATTCACGATACCAAGGCACTATTCACGATATCTGTACTATTCAATTTAAAAATAAAATTTCTTCTTTTCGTCCAAAACATCTATTCGGATATTAGCTTTGATTGTATCCATGTTTTGATCATTCTTGAATTTTACACCACTATGATTATTTTTGAGGTATTTTTGGGCGTGGATAAAACCAAGTACTGAATCCTTAATCCTTAATCCTTGTCATTTTGTTTCACCGGATTCGTTTCTTTAAAAATATTTTTTCATCATCCTCGATTAAGTAAATGATGATATTATTGAATATCTTTGGCACAGTAGTGCAAAAAGATGAATGATTTCTGAAGAATATCTTTGGCCTCAGTAGTGCAAAGATGAACAGTGTTTTAAATGAACATGACCGATTGATGAATATCTTTGGCCTTTAGTGCAAAGATGAACAGGTGTTGAGATGAACATGACCGATTGATGAATATCTTTGGCCTGTAGTGCAAAGATGAATATTTGATTTGAGATGAATATTGATTGATGTTACAGGGATAAAATATTGATGATGGACTGTTAAATTCATAGATTATAGTAGAATTCATTCTCTACGTAACTCTTCTATGAATTATTATTTCCGCTGCGAATATTGATCTGATACTTGTTGTCTATTGTATTCTATCAGATTTTTCCCTGTTGAAGACTAACGATAATTTGTTGTATATTATCTTAGTTATAATATTCTTTACTGGGCTAGTTGAGCTCACCCTTTTCCTTGTTGTTCCATTTTTCTTCTCAGGAGGCGAGAATGTAGCGAGTACTAGTCGGGGTATGGAATGAAGGTTCTAGAGAGAGTTGTTTAGTAGTCCTCACCATTTTTGTAAAATAATGAATCAATAATTATGATGGGGATTTATTTGCGTGTGGATATTGTCTAGAAGACAATATTATATTTAAACTCACAGTATATATTGTCGTATTTCACACGACATTTGTATTATTGAAGTTGTAGTTTGCTTCTTGTACCATGTATTTGGCGACTCGTAATGGGTGTTGTGTATACCTATTTTGGGGCGCCACATATTTGATCCAAATTTGACATAAATTTAAAGTTGTTGTTGAACAAGATAAAACTTATTTATTATCCAACCGAATTGTTTTGGTTTGGATTTAAGACTGTTATGAACATCCCAATTATGGGAAACTTTTATGCGCTAAGGCGGACAAAGGATGAACGATAATATCGTTGTAGCAATGTAGTATTGATCAATATAGGGCATAAAGGGCTGATCACCCCCGTGCCCGTAAGTTATGACTTGTTTCTGAGATGAAGTTACATTTTAACCGTTTCAAAAATAGAAAACAACGTTCATAGTCTGTCAACTGATCCTCATATATAGTCAATATGTAGTTTCAAAAATTTGAAATCGAAATGACATGTTGTTTATTAATGGTTCAACTTACTTCACAACTGTTGATTCGTTGTAGAAGTATTGTTCAAAAAAAATATTTAATCCTTTCAGCTAATTGTTATTATTTCCTATTACATGTTGGGCACTCAAATGTTCATCCTTGCTTAAATTTAAATGTTTTCAGCTCAGTGTGAACAACCTGAAGGATCTGAAAAGAACAAAGGAAAAGGGAGGATTGCTGAATGAGTGTTTACGCTATCCTATATAATAGTTTAACTTTAGGATAAGGATAATATATAATATTATTATCATGTAACGAATATTTAAAGGTTTCGTACTTGGGAACTAAACTCTGATAATATGTAAATTAAATTTGATAATGTATATTATTGTTATTATTATTAGTATTATTTTGCTCATAGAAATGGTATCGTGAAGCACTGAGTTCGGGTTTTAATTACTTGAATTTGGGGGCGTCATAGAGCAAACCTTGCCAGTTTGTTAAACTTTGCAGCATATTGGGGAACCGTCATATCCCTTTGCTTTAAATCAAGAAACCGCATCTACATTCTTCCCTGCATACTTGTGGGAAAATAGTTCTCGAAGAAAATCTCCTTGAACCTCTCCCACGTTAGGTTTTCTATACCGACCCTAGCCTGGTTCACCTCCCACCAAAAATTGGCCTCTCCCTTCATCAAATAGGTTGCAAAGGCAACCTTTTGACCCTCATCAACATTTGCTATTACAAATGCTTTCTTGATTTCTTTTACCCAAGTTTGGGCTTCTATAGGGTCTGTAGTTCCTTTGAACTCTGGCGGACCGACACTTTTAAAATCCTTAAAAGTAGTAGCTCGTACTACTCCAGGAATTACGGGTACATTAGCCCCAGTTCTATTAAATACGGCCGTTAAAATATTAACGAACTCTTGCATTGGATTAACCGGACCTCCCTTCAGTTGATTAACATTAGTATCTTGATTTCGTTGTCTCCTTCTTGGCGGCATTTTGCTGTTAAGAAAATAACACATCATTATTACTCTCTTCTTGTTGGTTAGTTATTATTCATGATAAAACAATAACTCATACTCGTTGCTCAATATATTTCATAAAAAGACTTATATTGATTCATTACTTGTAGTATAATACTACATTGCTTACATTGTACACTTAAGCTGATTACATACTATCCCACAGTTGCTTTCCAAAAATTTGGATTTACAAAAGACTACCCTTTGATATACAAAAGAGGGTTTTACGTCACTACTAGATACATAATATTTACATATCTAACTATTCTAGCTACTGCTAGATTACATCTGTCGAATGGCATTCTCAAAATATTTTTTAGCCAAACCGGCAATAACATCTCGACTGATAGTATGTCGGGTCTGCCCTTCTTCTATCAGATATCCAGCTACTTGCTGCTGGAAGTCCACATGAGAACTCCTATGTATATAGGACATCCTCTCTACCTTCTGTTTCTTAGTCTTTAGCTCCTGCTTGAGCTCAAAGACTTCGCATTTCAGCTCGTGGACCTTCTCCTTGGCTAAAATTCGATCATCATGCTCCTCTTCCCACATACCCTCTATACTAGTCTTGTCCTCTCAGACAGCTTGAAGTTCCTCTTTTAACTCCTTTACCTCCTTACAATACTGGACATTTTTATCCAATACTGACATAAATAATGCCTTCATTGACTCCCCCGAAGTCAACTCTTCTGTAGGTGCTACCTGGTCAAAAGACATCATATCCACCTCTTCCTCTAGTGTGCCATCAAATATAGACATGTTGTCCAAGTTGTTCGAGTCTCCAGACTCGATTGCCACCACTTATGGTTCTACTGCTATGGGATTTGGTAGTATCTCTACCCAATTTACCGAATCCTCGCTTACTACATGTATATCCCTATACATTTCATTTTCTCCCGACATCTACAACAAAACAATATAGTTTAATTAGTACACGTCAATAGAATAATAAAAACACATAACATAATTATAATGCATTTTTATAGGGGTACTTTCCATCTTTTATTTCTTTATCTTTTCTTTAAGGTTATGACTTAAGGTTCTAATTTCCCCCTTAAGTTTTATAACCTATGATTTGATACCAACCTGTAGCGCCCCCAAATCCGGGTATCTTCTAACCCGACATATGGTGCAATACGGTACTACCATTCATACATTCATTCAATTGAAATGCCTCAAAAGAACGAACATGACTGCTATATATTCAAAGTAATATTTACATTTTCCAAGTTCTATACCCATTACAAAGGTTTTTTGTCATAATATCAATTACATTACAACAATAAACCTATACTATTACATAGACAGCTTAATAATTTGCCTTAGCCTTTCCGTTATCTTTATTCGATCCTTCGGGACGTTCAGTCTTAGTTGCATTCATATGGTTCAAGCAAGAGTGAGCATAACTAGCTCAGCAAGTATAACAATTTCAATAATAACATGCTTGGCACATAAGAATCGTATATCTTCAATAACTGAACAATAGTTATGAAGTACTATTCATAATTCAAAATAGCACTTCATCTTTCTTTTAAAATGTTTCACAATGAATAATATTCAGTAAAACATATACTCTGGTCCAAGACCTTTAGTATTCATTCTTTCTTTGAAAAGGATAACCCGGCACTAAGTCCGTAAGTCCGGTATTACTTACGAGCACTTCTAGGTGATCAACCTATATTACTCTATGTTGATCAACAATACATCCATTAAACGTATGTATGTTTAATTGTTTGGCAACCTCGCGTGCCTGTCGTATGATGACAAAACATTTGTTTATCGTAACCATTCTTCTTTTGAAAACCATATCGAGTAGTTGACAAAAGATAACAATATTTGATAACATTTGGATAGATTATCAATAATCCACCAAATTCATTAAGTCTAGCCAGAAGAATTGGCTTTAACTTCATCATACATCAATTCATGCGTAAGGATACATGAATTACAAAGCTAGTTAAGATTGAACTGAGACAAGGGTTAGAATACTTGCCTTTAACGTCTGCTACGGTATAATTACTTTATGTTCGAGTCTTTCAAGTCTCTATAATACATGATCACAAAACGCCTCACATTAGGCCATATATAATCAAGTATGTATATGACTATATCTTACCCTTCATTTCAATCTAATCATGTATTAGATTTGCTTACTATCAATTCTGGCTTGTCATTATACTTGCATTCATATTTGAATAGGTTATCATCAACCTTTACATACTATTCTTAAGGTTTAACAATGTTTTAACAATGTTACTTTAAGTTACTTAAGATTAGTTTAATTTGAATTAATCCAATTCCTTACTTTGTATTCAAAAACATTCCTCACTATTCAACATTCTTGGGTTGGCTACTGCTGGCTACCCTTCTTTCTCAGAATCTTCATATTTGCATGGCGAGTTAGCAAGATATCTACGATTCGGACTCGACGATGCGGCGCGAGTCCTTACCCTTCATGTCCCTCTGCGGTGCCATTTAGCAGTGTGCTCGGTTTCAGTCTCGCGCTGCGGCATGGCAAATTTGTTTTGGGTTGGTGCCGCGGCGCCATCTCTGTGCACTTGATAATTTTGACAGTTTTTCAACTTTGCGAACTTCCCGGGCTCATAACTTCTTCGTTATAAGTCCTAATTGGCTTGTTCAAAAGCCTACAGTTCACAAATTACATACTCTACGCGTTTATGGAAGAATTTTATCTATTTGACTTCGTTTGCTAAAAATTCACCTATTGGTTCATTTTTTAACGAAAACGATAAACGTTCGTGAACGTTCAACGCTCGTTTCTTCGTTATAAGTTGGAATTCGGTCATTTTTGAGTCCACAACTCTATAATGCCAAATATGGCTTGTCTCCATCGAAAACCAACATTTTCGAGTTCAAACACAAAATTTAACTTCTATTATGAGAATTTTATGAATTCGACGATTATCGTCCAATCGTGCAATTTTCGGCAAATCTTCATTCTTATGAATTTGTTCATCACTTCAAATGAATTCAATTCATCATGTGAACATCTCAACATACTTATTACAACAACTTATTGTTCATGTTGGATTTTGACTTATTCTTACATGAGCTTATAACTTATTAAAGTATAAACTACTTATAGCTTCATTGTTCACGACTTATGATAATTAAAGTTTCTTAATCATCATACTTATATATTTTCAACATATAGCTTTATTTATGTATACATGATACATATGCATACAAGTTCTTTACTTTCATACAACTTCTTAAGATAAACTCATAACAAGTTCACCATACTTCTTCATAAATTTATAACTTATGCTAGTTTAAATGACATATTTCCAACTTATGCGGCTTAAGTCCATTTATTAATCATTCTTCTTAATTCTTAACATCCATGTTCCTTAATCCATACTTTTCTTATCAACCTACCATGGTAGAGATAGAAGACAAATGAAGAAGAAGTCTTACCCTTTGAAGTTCTTATAGGAAATCTTCTTCTTCTTCTTCTCACAAATGAAAGTAACTTATTGTTGCTTATTCTCTCTATCACTTAAGCACTTTGTAATTACTAGTTTAGTTGAACAAGTAGCAAATGGCTAGCAAGCTCCTTATATTTATAGAATTCACAAGATTAGGGTAGTTTAGTCAAAACACAATCCGACCTCCTTAAGCCACCTCCTTACTATTCATTACTTGCTAATCACAACTCTTATCTTTTGCTTGGCCACTACTCTTAAGTATTGGTCATCACACAAAACACTTGATTACCAAGTTGAACCATATTAACATGGTTGGCCCCATGGGTCAATCAAGTCATTGGATCCTAGCTTGGGCTTGGATTAATTTAATCTTTGGGCTTTGCATTAATAAACACTAACTTGTTCATTAATCAATAATTGGGCCTCACCATTAATTCACTTGGGCTTGTAACAATTCCTAACCAATCTTACAAGTCCAACATCATTGCTCAATACATATACATATTGTTTACTTATCATTCTCGTATTCTAATTCATATACAACTTCGTTATATACGATATACCATCCTTCATATACGAACTCATATAATACATCATTATACTCAGATTCATTACCTCGTCTAATACTCACGTATCATACGATCATTACTTAACTTATTAATAAATCGCTTTCCTTAACATCCTCAATTTAAGTCCGCAAGCGAAATATTGCGTTTTCCAGACTTAGATTATTATTACATAATCCATCCTACCTTAACATTCTATCATTACGTATTTCTTGGAAATTCAAAAATAAACCCCGAGCAAATATCGATGAATGGTGTTTTTCGAAAAATTTCTTGGAAAACGTTTATTTTCTTCTTGGAAATTCAAACACTTTAATTCCTTCACGTAGCTCAAATACTACGACGTTCTAACATCATTAGGTTATATAATGACAACCATCTTGATAACACATAGAATATAATTTTATTTATTATTTAATTCAATAAAATTATTTTACAATAAAATCCGAATTTCTCGGTCATTAAATCCTTCCCCCCCTTATAAAGATTCTGTCCCAAGAATCTCGTCTTACTTTATTCAAATAATTGAGGAAAATTTTTCTTCATCTTTTCTTCTAACTCCCACGTTGCTTCTTCGGCATCGTGGTTCTTCCATAATACCTTTATTGACGGTATAACTTTGTTCCGCATAACTTGTTCCTTTCTATCAATGATTTGAATCGGCGATTCTTCATACGTTAAGTCTTTCTTGATATGAATCGGCTCATACTCGATTACATGCTTATAGTCTAGCTTATATGGACGTAATACAGATACGTGAAATATGTCATGTATTCGTTCTAGGTCTAGAGGTAATGCTATCATATAGGCTCCCTCTCCCACCCGTTTTAATACTTCAAAAGGTCCAATAAACCTTGGACTTAACTTTCCTTTATTTCCAAAGCGTATCTTTCCTTTCCAGGGAGATACCTTTAGAAACACATACGAACCTACTTCAAACTCTCGATTTAATCTATGCGAGTCCGCATACTTCTACAACTGTGTGAAAATCGAAGATAACCCCAAGAAGGGCAAAATGGTCATTTTGCCAACTCTACTTCACTTCAAATCAAATACACTCATTTAAACTCAAATTACTTCAAAAGAAGTCCCACAAGAACCATATCATAACTTCGGAGTGCAAACTACGCAAAAAAGCTTACCGGATTGCCTAACGGAGACCTGGAAATGCTATTTCGGTCATGGACCCATCTTCCCGTAATCAAAAAAGGACAAACCCTATGTTATTACATAGCTCTTGGAAAGAGCTTTTCATAATGATATGGCACGCTTCCATTGGACTCCCGAATTTAAAGTTATGAAGGTTCGAGCGAACAGCGCGTTGTCCGAGTGCATGTACTTCGAGACTGCAGGACCCACACTACCCAAGGCACCCCGGACAGCAGCAGGTACACCTACTGCAGCCACAGGTACACCTGTGGCACCCCCCTCTATAAATAGAGGGCTTGGGGTGGCCATCTTTGGAAGAAAAAAGGCGAGGAAGCCCTGTTCAATTTGTTCTGTACATACCCCATATTGAGTGCTTTCTCATTTTAAACACATGTTAGCTCACATATAGCTATATTTTACTGGTGGGAGCTGAGTGTTTATCCATATAGAGTCGTAGAAGCTTGCTTTGGCAGCCCACTATAAGCCTTCTCACACTCTATAAAGCCTTTCTCTTCATCTTTGCACACACTATTCTTCACATTGAGAGTCGTGTTGTGTATGTATGCCTAAACTTCGGTTCGTGGTTTTCATTTGTGTCTGTATATATATACTTATATATGTAAATATTTATATATGGACTAACATTATCGAGTTATGCCTCGATTGAGCCTAGACTTATGTCTAGAGCGTTTACTTGCTCATATATATATATATATATATATATATATATATATATATATATATTTATCCGGTGCGTTTACTGCTTTTATATATATATATATATATAGCGACAAATTGCTGAAATGATAAACCGAGTTGGGATTGAGAAACATCCTCTGCGTTTACCACTTATATATATATATATATATATATTTACATTTCTGTCAGGCCTGGAGTTTACTTCAAGGCCTTTTACTGCTTTCTTTACATTTAGTCCCGCCTGGAGTTTACTTCCTGGCGGTTAATCGTCTTTTATAGCTTTATTTACATTTTTGATCCCCCGTGGAGGTGCTTCGTGGTGGTTGATCATGTCTCTCTATATATATATTTACCGCTTTTATATATTTATATTTCCGATCCCCCATGGAGGTGCTTCGTGGTGGTTGATCATGTCTGTATATATATATTTACAACTTTTATATATATAACTGCTTACTACTTTTCATATAAATTGCTGCATCATGTGAGCCTAGGAATCATGTGATCATAGATTCAGTCTACTGAATCTAGATTCGGTTCTCGTGATGGACATTTTCAGCTGTAATCAGCTTGTAAATTATTCACGGTGTTTGAATTTCCTTAGATGGCTTTCATGCCCGTGAAGAGTTTGGCACTATTATATATTATTCTCTCGAAGATGCTTCGCATCTCAAAAATAAAAACAACCAAGCCGAACATTTAATAATAAAATGGAAGCATGAAAAGGTCTCAATTACTATTGAGCATAGGGTTTGAAAAACAACTTTTACAAAACTTCACTGCTATATCCTGTTTAAAATTGAATTTTTTATACAAATTCAAACCCTTTGTATATAGGTATGAACGAGGCCTCACACTACTTCCAAATAAATTCCACATTGATCCACACACACACACACACATATTCATATAACAGTTTCTTGAAAAGTAGTGGTCACCATGGCAACATGGATGTCGGGGGGTGCCTAACACCTTCCCTCCGCATAATCAAGCCCACGAACACAAATGAATCTCGGTTTCACAGACCCGTTTAGCAGTGTCACATCACTGGGTCAATGTGCAAACCTTTTTTCAGTTGTGTTGGTGCAATCAGTTAAAAACACCAACTGACGACTCTTACAGTCAAATCGTCGACATGATATATGTCGGACCTTTTTCACTTGTTTTTTCAAACAAATCTCACATAACATGAGAACACCAAAGAACAAGAACAAAAAAGGGACAAATAAAAATCCTGACGTCGACAGGTGGCGAATCTACTGGGGACTCCAGTAAGAAGGCTTAAGCCGCTATTATAAGCTTTTCAAAACGGTTATTTGCTTGTGTGTGGATGTTGCATTTACATTTTTTATGAATGTGTACGAATGCATTTTACTTACTACACTGCAATATATCTATCTGTGATATTAGTGCTTCGCACATGTCATCATTTTAATAAACAGTGAGACATGTTGTATGTGAATGTATATTGTGTGATTCCTCCACCAGGAGGCTATCCTGTCGGTGTTTGATTATTGGACTCGTAGGGAGACTAATTCCAACGAGGCTCAGGAAAGGCACCACCCAGATTTGCTCTAGTTGAAAGACCGGATTAACTTCTTATCAAGTAGATTGCGATGATCTGGGAACCTTTATGCCAAAAAGCCGCAAGAGTAAACCTAAGATAGGCCAACCTCTGATATACCAAACACGAAGGGAAGTCTCTTCATACTTTCCCATTTAAATTACTTGTAATTTCAATTAATTGTCAATCTCAATGTAATAGAAAATATGAAGGAATATGTGTACATGCATATTAAAACTTGACATGTTATCTTGTCTTATAAACAACTTACATCTGTTTTATAGGATAATATTCCTAAAACGGATACATCACATAGCATGTAACATTTATACATTCCATAAGACTAAACTACGTAAGTCTTTTTGTAGGGAAGTAATTGATCATGTTTCCCATTCAAAGTCCAAAAGGGCATTAAGCCCACAGTCAGACATGGATAAAAGTGCCCAGCCTGATCCTACTCCTGTCCATCGCGAGGAGTTCGAAAGATTAAGCTATCAAATTATGGAGTTGGCTGTTATGTTTACAGAACTACACCAATCTACTCAGGGTCCACAAATACCCCTCCACACAGAATCCTCTGCAAATGGAGGAATCCAGGGCCAAACAATGCCTATTCAACCAGAGTCATCCACACTAAGGGCAGTCAGGATATTGGCAAAAAGATGGAAACCCAGATACCTAAACCTCATTCCAATAAAGAAATCACAAATCTCAGGGATGATTGAGAAACTGGGGATATAAGGAAGAAAGTCCAACAAATGGTGGAGACCATCCGGTCAATCAAAGGGACTGGAAACTATGGGAGTGTCACCTATTCAGATCTCTGGATATTCCAAGGGGCTCGATATCCTGCCAAATTCAAAGTCCCAGAGTTTGAAACGTACAATGGGGCAGGCGATCCCTATACGCATCTGAAAGTGTACATTGGCGAACTGGGGCCTTATGCTAAAGATGAAAGCCTCAGAATGAAACTTTTTCAAAAGAGTCTCACCGGAGAGGCTAAAACCTGGTATGCCTGACTAAACAATGCCAAAATCCTCAACTGGGAAGAATTAGCCCACGCCTTTCTAAATCAGTATAGTTTTCAATCACAAATGGCACCGAATCGATACCAGGTGACTATAGTCAAAAAGCAAAGTACTAAATCTTTTCGAGAATATGCCCAAAGGTGGAGACATCTCACAGCGCAAGTCATTCCATCAATGACAGAAACTGAGATGGTAATGGCGTTTATTGACATTCAAGAGGCACCTTACTATGAGAGGATCCTAGCAGGCATAGGAAAGCCATTCTCGAAAATGATCAAACATGTCGAAATGGAAGAAATGGGCCTAAAGGCAGGAAAGATTAAATACTTCACTACCTTGGAAGCAGTCGCCAAACATATACAGACTGGCAAATATACGAGTGATCCTAAGGGTGTACCCGAAAAAGGCATTGAAGATGTATCCCTTGTTGTACAGGGGAAAGCTAGGAGACCAACCTACAGTCCCCCCATTTAGAAAATGAAAGATAATCTGTTATCCCAATAACAAGCTGCATTCAACCAATGCCCAGACAGGAAAATAAAATTTGAAAGAACAGAAAATTGGGTGTTCACTCCACTGGGCGATTCCCTTGAAAATGTATTGGCGATATTAATGGATCACAAGAAAATTACTGAATTGGCCCCACCTCTGGAACCAGGGAGAAAAAGATACAATCCAAGCCAAAGATGTGCTTACCACTCGGGGTCTCTAGTACACGATACATAATATTGTTGGTCTTTAAAGTATAAAATTCAAAATCTAATCAAAAGTGATAGTATTGTGGTCCAACAACCTGATCAACAAAATGTCAACACCAACCTTCTGTTGCAACATGATACGGGGGAAGTAAGTATGATCGGGCCAGGAAGCACTAAAATATATCCAATTCGTAAGTGCATACGAAGGATAGAGGACTACCCCCAAAGGCACAGAACAAATGTCCTAAAGTGGGAAAACTCGGGGGAGGTTATGATAGTAATGCAAAAATTAGAAACGATCCAGAATCAAGTAAATCTGCTAGCTAAGCTGATAGTACAACAACATCAGGATACGAGGCAGTTTTTCACTCAACTAAAAGAAGGCCAAGAAAAAGGGGATGATAAAATTGCTAGAAGATCTCGCCAACGGAAAAATCGCTCGGGGGAATGCAAATTCTCAAAGAAGAAAGATCAAACAACCTCCATAAGAGTCCAAAAATTCACCCCTCTAAGCGAATCCAATGAAGAAATGCTACACTTTCTTATAAGCGAAGGAAGGATTACTGAGTTGTTGCCTCCTATAAATCCCAGGATAAAGAGTTATGATTCCACCAGGATATATCTCTACCATTCTAACTCACTTGGACATATGACTAAGTAATGCTAGTCTTTGCGACATGAAATCCAGGATCTCATTGAAAATGGAGAGCTGGAGATAGAATTCCCTATGACCAAAAAAGGCGAAAAAGAAATAAAAGGCTTAAGATGTCCACTCGAGAAAGGCAGTTCAGATGAGGTGAAGGCTACGAACGATAATCCTGGAAGAACACAAGATGGAGTGATCCTAATGCAGGAAATGACAGAGGAGATAAGGGAATCCCCAAAGGAGATTCCTCCATCAACATCCAACATCCTCTGGTCCAAAGATAGCAACCACATTCCAGATTTTATAACCTTGGATGATGCAGAGGAAATACTAATCCTTTCCAAGGAAGAAAAAGCAAAAAAGGAAAGTTCCTTGCAAGAAATGCGACAATAGTTCGATGGTGATTTCATGGTCGAATCCTCTCAAGCCCAAGAAAAAGGTGAAGGAACATATGAAGGAAAAGGTGATGAGGTTATAGGGGAAACCAACCCATCAAAAAATCTAGAGTTCATCCCTTTTTGCGAGGGGTTCAGTATGAGCATCCCCGAGGGAAGTGTTGAATCAAGAAGCGATCAAGTTATGGCTATAAGTGAAGACATTCAGAATCAAGAAGTAACCTTTATCGCGAGCCTTAAAGGCAACATAACCACTGACAACTGGACTATCAGGTCTCAACCAGCCAAGAAGATGTAGATTAAGGGGTTAAAGTTGCAAGTTCCAGAAGATGTTGGGATGGTATCACTTTCTTCGTAGTATGCCTTTTATTTTCCATGCATGTAAATATTGAAAAAACAAAAAAAAAACAAAAAAAAGAAAGAAAAAAAGAAGAAAAAAGAAGAAAAAAATCAAAAATCAAAAATCAAATCAGTCAGGTTTCAGCTCAGCCAGCTTGAACTACGAAAGATCGTATCTCCTCTTCAATGGGAGTAAGTAGGCAGCCATTTATGGTGCTGTCAAACCAAACAAAAACCCAAAAAACCCAAATAAACACTTCTCAAACTGTTTATCTTATCAAACAGGAACTACGCAGACCTGATCTCCCTTACATACAGGATTACGTAGGCAACCATCAGTTTTATGGTCTGACCCTCAAAAGAAACATCCAAACCCAAACATCAATCCTAAGTCTACACCCAAGAACAACCCTCCAAGTCAGCGACCCATGTGGAGAAGACCCAACAACACTTCAGTGTTATTCCATCAAATCTGGCACAAATCCCAGAAAGGAAGAAACAACGATACACCAAGACAACCATCTGTGAGGACCTTTAAAGAGTCGATACCCTCAATCACAAGTCTTCATCAAATCAGAAAAAAATCATCAAAGTTGATTGCGCAAACAATTCGGGAACAATGATTGAAGGCATCAAAGCCAAAGTCCTATACTTGTTCACCATCTGGTACAGAGGTAAAAGTCTCTTGCGATCTTGGTATCTTAACAACCCAACTATCAAAGCAGATATCCTAGACCACAAGCAATGCTGGGGAATTTTCAAAATTGGCGACAACCCGATATTGGAAACCTTACAACAAGACTGGGGCAATCTCAAAAATAGCGACAACTCAACACTAGGGCATTTATCAACCATCCTAAAGAGGAAAATGCACCAGTCAGCACCATCAGCATGGTACATCATCATCAGAGCTTCCATCACATCATCTTATTGGCGATTCAAATTGGGGTATTTTTCAATTCCAGGAAAGCGAAGGATTTAAGGCGGGATCAGGCCTCTCATCAAAAGAAGGAGAACTCCTTGCGACATTACCTTGCCCCTACAAAAGAAGGGGAAAAGTCTTAAGAAAGTTCTTAACTTAAGAACAAAAGCCCAATGACAAATGGTCTGGCAAATGAAATCTACACCATCAAATATGTTATTCTGCGTCAAATCCTCATAAGTTGAGGCCTCTACAGTGAAGTTTAAATTTGGACAGCGAAAGAATAAGCTGCACCCTCCAAGGATGTCAGCGGTATTGAGGTTATCAGTTCAGCCGAGTTGCAAATCAAACGCTCAAGGAAAGGGGGCACAAGCACCCAATAGGGAAAGGAAACTCTAAATCACCTCAAAAAGGGTGAGGTAAAATTCTATTCCAGCCAATTTACAACATGCATCAACCAAGGACAATAGACTCCTAAGGATAAATCTAGATCATCACATCATGCATGATTTACCCATGTGAAAATGCGTCACATCAAAGTATATCTCTATCAAGGTTTAGCATGCATCTCCAGTAGATTTAAATATGCATCCAAGTTAAATGCCTAGATTAGGGAAAATTTTCATTGAAGACATCTGGTGGTTATCATCAATCCATCATAACATCGGGCAGAGTCTGGTGAAGCAAACCTTTGAATATTACTTCAGCAAAAGTATCAAAAGATCCAATATTCAAAACCATTGGCATCAATTCAGTGCAACATCAAGACAATTTAGTGATGAAAGCTTTGTATACCACCATTCGAGTGGGAACTAAAATAGTTGGGCGATGTCAGCGTATTCAACTACCAGTAGGGTAGGATCCGTTGTGAAACTACCATCAGGGTAGGCATCATTTTAAATTACCCAGCGTATGCATCGGGAAAGTTTGGTGATTTTAGAATGTCATCCCTAGTAGAGATGTAGAAAACATCTCTATTTCTCTTCATTAAACAGGCATCAGCGACACCGACAAAAAGCCAAACCGTTGTAGTCAACACCAGCATAGGCATCATTAATCCCCGGTAAAGGTAAAGCGATTTGCGAAAACATTTTAAACATGCATCATAACATTCATTACATTACGATTTGCGATATCCAAAATGTGATGTGTAATTTGCGAAGTGCGATTGGCCAAAACCGAAGTGTGAAGTACGAAATGCGATGTGCGATTTGCAAATTGTGATTTGCGAAAACATTTTAACATTCATCATAACATTCATTACATTGCGATTTGCATCATTAAAAATACCATGTCATATTTCAAGTGTCTACTAATCTTTATCATGTCCATTCCATTGCATTGCATGAACATGATAAAGAGGGGCATCTATAGAAACTCAAAATTTTCTTTTCCTATTATTAACTATGCAAGAGGGCAAAAGTGTCTTTTTCACACTTCAGAGGTAACCTTGGAGGACTACAACATTGATTCTAACCTCGAAGATCACCCCGAGAGATCCATTGTCCAACCCCAAAGATAACCTCGGGAAATTAGTTTCCAACCCTAGAGATAACCCCGGGAAAGTTAGTTACAACCCCGGAGATAACCCCGGGAGATCAAGTTTAATTCCCGGAGTCAACCCCAGATTGGCAAGACAACCTCAGAGATAACCCTGAGGACATTTGGAGTCAACAAAATGATAATCTCAGAGATAACCTTGGGAAAAAACCGCTACAACTGTGCAAAAATTGGAGATAACCTTAGGAAGGGCAAAATGGTTATTTTGCTAACTTAACTTCACTTTAAATAAAATACACTCATTTAAACTCAAATTTCTTCAAAAGAAGTCCCACAAGAACCATATCTTAACTTCAGAGCGCAAACTACGCAAAACAGCTTACCAGATTGCCTGACGGACACCCGAAAATGCTATTTCGGTCATGGACCAATCTTCCCAGAATAAAAAAAGGACAAACCCTATGTCATTACATATCTCTTGGAAAGATCTTTCCAGAATGGTATTGCACGCTTCCATTGGACTCCTGGATTAAAAGTTATGAAGGTTCTAGCAAATAGTGCGTTGTCCGAGTGCACGTACTTCGAGACAGCAGGACCCACACTGCTTGGGGCACCCCAGGCAGCCATAGGTACACTTGCTGCATCCGCAGGTACACCTACTACTACCACGTGTACACCTCACTGCTCTCAGAGGGTACACTGCACACCCCTCTATAAATAGAGGGCTTAGGGTGGCCATATTTGGAAGAAAAAAGGCGAGGAAGCCCTGTCCATTTTGTTCTGTACACACCCCATATTGAGTGCTTTCTCATTTTAAACACTTGTTAGCTCAAATATAGCTATATTTTACTGGCAGAACTGAGTGTTTATCCATATAGAGTCATAGAAGCCTGCTTTGGCAGCTCACTGTAAGCCTTCTCACACTCTATAAAGCATTTCTATTCCACACACTATTCTTCATATTGAGAGCCGTGTTGTGTATGTATGCCTGGACTTCGGTCAGTAGTTTTCATTTCTGTCTGTATATATATACTTATATATGTATATATTTATATATGGACTAACATTATCGAGTTATGCCTCGATTGAGCCTAAACTTATGTTTGGAGCGTTTACTTGCTTTTACATATATATATATACACTTATATATATAAACTATTGTTAGACTCTGTCTGATGAGCCTGTATTTTACATCCGGAGTGTTTACATGCTTTTATATACATATATATATATTTACATTTCTGTCAGGTCTGGAGTTTACTTCGAGGCCTTTTACTGCTTTCTTTACATTTAGTCCCGCTTGGAGTTTACTTCGTGGCTGTTGATCATCTTTTACAACTTTATTTAAATTTCTGATCCCCCGTGGAGGTGCTTTGTGGTGGTTGATCATGTCTCTATAGATATATTTACCGATTTTATATATTTACATTTTCGGTCCCCCATGGAGGTGCTTCGTGGTGGTTAATCATGTCTGTATATATATATATATATATTTACAGCTTTTATATATATAACTGCTTACTGCTTTTCATATAAATTGCGGCATCATGTGAGCCTAGGAATTATGTGATCATAGTTGTAAGAAGCTTGTAAATTATTCACCGTGTTTGAATTTCCTTAGATGGCTTTCATGCCCATGAGGAGTTCGGCACTGTTATATTATTTTCTCGAAGATGTTTCGCATCTCGAAAATAAAAACAACCTACCCGAATATTTAATAATAAAATGGAAGTATGAAAAGGTCTTAATTACTATTGAGCATAGGGTTTGAAAAACCTCTTTTACAAAACTTCACTGCTATATCCTGTTTAAAATTGATTTTTTCATACAAATTCAAACCCTTTGTATATAGGTGTGAACGAGGCCTCACACTACTTCTAAATAAATTGCACATTGTTCCACACACACACACACACATATATTCATATAACAGTTTCTTGAAAAGTAGCGGTCACCGTGGCAACACGGATGTTGGGGGGTTCCTAACACCTTCCTCCGCATAATCAAGCCCCCGAACCCAAATGAATCTCGGTTTTACAGACTCGTTTAGCAGTGTAACATCACTGGGTCAATGTGCAAACCTTTTTTCAGTTGCATTGGTGCAACCAGTTAAAAACACCAACTTGCGTCTCTTACAGTCAAATCGTTGACATTATATATGTTAGACCTTTTTCACTTGTTTTTTCAAACAAATCTCACATAACATGAGAACACCAAAGAACAAGAACAGAAAAGGGACTAATAAAAATTCTGACATCGACACACACACACACACACACACATATATATATATTTAGAAGTTCTAGATCATGGATATAAATAATATATAAATATATTCACCGAAGTAATGATGCATATTATACGGACTCAGTGAAATCACGAAATTCGCATTTTTTTTATTTTAAAAATAAATTAATAATTTTAAACAACAAATTATGCCCAAAAAATTATTCTAAATACATACCCATACATATATGGAATCAAAATACTTAATAATTCACATAAAGTTTGTCTTTGATACCACTGTAAGGTTTTGTGAAGATCAAAGTAGCAATCAAATTGCAAAATTAGTGGAAGCAAAGTAAAATCAAATTTTAAAATTTTATGAACCATATACCCGGATCATCCTTTATGCATAATTATTAATTAAACAAAAAATATGAAGAACAAGAATTATATCCTTGAAGATTCGAGCTTCCTTTTCGCATTCAACTTGAATGTTCCTTCCTTTGATCAATGTTAGCCACCCAAGTGTTTTGCCTTTAGAGGTGATCCACCAAGGAAGAAGAAAGATTCAAGAGGATGGGTATTTGGCAGAACCCTAATTTTTTCTATCTCTCATAGAAAAAGGTGTACTATCCCAACTATTGCAATTACGTCTGTTGTGAAAAAGTCAACAACCCCCACACCCATAATAAGACTTCTCTTATTTATAGATGTAGGCAACCCTCCTTAACAATTAAGGAATTGAGTTTTATTTTAATTAATTAAACTCCTTTAATTAATTTAACCTCCTAATCTTATTAGGAATATATAAGAGTGCTTTTATTAATTAATTCTCAAACTCCTTTAGGAATTAAATAATAATAATAAGACTCATCTTATGAATTTATATTTAATATTTCTAAAATATTAAATAATAAATATTAAGCTATTTAATTTATTCTATCACCATAGATTAAATTAAATACACTTAACATATTATTACGATTATGCCATTAACTTCTTAAATAATTATTCTTCCTTTTATGGTGTGACCCTTTAGGTTCTCCATATTAAACCTAGGTTGTGAATAAATCAATTAGAACAATTTTAATCTTATTTAAATAAATAAATTAAACTATTAATTTATTTAAATAAATAATATTTATTCTACAATAGGGATAATCATCCTTAGTGATTAACGACTTTCCAAATAATATAGATTTTAACATTAATCATAAAAGAACCTTTGAGTAAATAGTTACCGTACAATTCATCCTTCCACAATACAATGTCCCAATTAAATGTAAGACATTGAATTACTGTTAAGTCTTATTTTATTTAATTATATGTATTTTGACTCTTAAATGCACAACTCCAAATAATACAAATTAGAAACTCCTTTCTAATTTCATTCTGCCTTGTCCAAGGACTACTGGATTGTAATTTATCGATTCACATAGGACATTTTTCTTCTTTTACTAGAAGCGTTAGATTCTTTATTCATCATACATTATCTCCACGTACAACTTATTATACCCAATCATACCCTTTGATATACCCTAAGGGTCTTAAGGAATAAATTAAAGTATAACTCATCATACACAAGATACTATGGTGATCTTAAGTCCAAGGATCACTTGTACTACTATCACTACAGGAATTCCTATTTATAGGCAAGTAAAACTCCATTAGGTATTCCTTAGTGAACCACGTTCAGTGAACTTATTCTCTACTAAGCACCTACATACTTACCTTAGTGTCTTCACACAAATGATCATGAGATCAATCATCCTCATCTAATGAGCAAGCAACGTATATATCAATCTATCCGGATTCACTAATCCCCAATTTAGTAATCCAACGATTGGGAACTATTTTAGTTTTAAGCTTTCTAAGAATTTAGATCTCATTAGAATGATCATCATCATTATTCTAAAAGCATTGCTTAAAACTTTGTGTTTATCACATATTATACAGCATCATCATGTAGATAATTAAAAGCCTTTAATAAATTAATACCTTTTTATTAATAAATGAATAAAATTATTACAAAGTATATGCTTTATCATCAAACATGATTGGCTTGTGTGCATACTACTTTTAAAACCAAGTCTGCTCATTTCTTACCTATACGAGAAGCTTATTCACTTGAACGTCTTGCTCATATATACATAAATGAGATTATAAGACTGCATGGTATGCCAGTATCCATAGTTTCTGATAGAGACCCAAGATTCACTTCACGATTTTGGGTTAGCTTTCAAAATGCTATGGGCATGGATTAACGATTCTGTTTGGCATATCATCCTCAAACAGACGGGCAGTCGAAGAGGACTATTCAAACTCTTGAAGATCTATTATGACTTTGTGTCTTAGACTTTAAAGGAAGTCGGGCCAAATTCTTTCCATCAGTGGAATTTTCTTATAATAACAGTTATCAGGCAAGCATATGCATAGCTCAATTCGAGGCGTTATATGGAAGAAAGTGTCGTTCTCTAGTATGTTGGGATGATGTGGGTGAAGAAACGTTGTTGGGACTAGAATTGGTACACATGACAATGGAAAAGATTCAAATGATCCGACAACGTATAAAAACCTCACTAGATTGACAAAAGAGTTATGTTGATTGAAACGCCCCCATATCTATACTCCCATAGTATTCGATATGGTTCTTACTACTAGTCAATGTATATAACGCATTCAAATCTATACGCCCATGGTATCTGATTATATGCTTATATCTAATTGAGTTACTATACAATTATAACAAGATGCAATTCCCATAGATCTAAGATTCCCAGTATCCCATAACAGATAACAATTCCCAGGAGAACTATTGTTGTGTTTGGATACCCTCACTTGGATGTATGAACTGTATCTATGAATAGTTTTTATCTATCCAAAATTTAGAGTATCAGTAATAACATGAACAGTCCATATTACCAATACCCTCACTCAGATGTATAGACTATATCATGCGAATTACCATATTGTATTGATAGTACCTAATTATCTAAAATCCAGAGTATTAACAACAACACGAACAGTCCATGTTGTCAATACCCTCACTCAGTAGTTCCCAAGGATCTCAAACTAGATTGGAAATTCTAATTACATCTATATATGTAAAGAAAACATGTTTACAGAAATAAAAGATGTTATATATATCATTAAGGTTCGATTACATGATTCTTCATACAGAATTTCTTATTACAAAGTATTACATTTAACAAGACAGTAATATAAACTAATCTAAGCAGGGACGCTTCCCTTTATTAACTCAATAAGTGCCAGGGTTACCATCTAATACTGTAAAGGGAATAATTTGCAAGGGTTAGCTATGACATGCTCAGCGGGTTTTATAATTATAACAATATATGATTTGAAGAAGTATAGCATTTCAAAACTCAACTAATTGTTGCTACCATTTCTTGAATTTTTATTTCTATCATTCACAAAGACTTAGAAATTTTGTTTAGATATGAGATAGGGGATCGGCCTATTCAATATCCTAGGAGTATGCATCTCATCCTACTCGTGCTCACATGCACTAAACGTCAATATTTAATTGACCAAACATCGATCCCTTTTCGAGATACACAACTTCAGTATAGGATGTCTTACTAAAGCAATTTGGTTTGACACAACAGTTTATGCTCTATAATATCATATGAATAAACAATTCATTTTTGAGTTATGCTGAAGCTATAGCAATAACTTTATAACAAATGGCAATTCAAGTTTAGATTTGGTATAACATATCAACAACAATTCAAGATAGAAATCTTGTTCAACGAATAAATAGGGTTTGAGAAATTTGCGGAAGTAATTATGGTTAGGGAACTTTCAATAAAGAAATAAGGTTCATATACTTGCTCGATAAGAGATTTAAGGATAGAGAACTTGCCTGAAAGAAGATCAATCAAGCAAAGCTACTCGATTCATTAATAAACACGTTAGATGTTCATTCATATAAATCTAACACATTAGTATTGATAACAATACTCAAATACATAATCTACATATGTTCGGGTTAAGTTTGATATGGTTTCGATGTCCAAAGACTTTATCAGGTACTTAATAAGTTGATAACTTGATACTCAAGTACCGATTACGTCATGCATGTGCGTTTACCAAAAACATTCACTAGGACACTCTTTTTTTACCGAATATACAAAAAAATTTAAAAAGGGTGAAACACGAAGACTTCCCAGGGGACAACCATCCTAGTACTACTCTCGCCCAAGCATGCTTAACTTCAGAGTTCTGATGGGATCTGGTGCAATAGTGCTGGTATGATCGCACCCGTTAAGATTCTTCATTTTTATTCCAATATTCCCATATGTGGGTGGGACGTAGTGACATTTATGTTGTGCATGCGCGTTTACCAAGATTCCCATGGGGTCACCCATCCTAGTACTACTCTCGCCCAAACACGCTTAACTTTGATGTTCTGATGGATCTAGTAAATTAGTAAATGTATGATCGAATCCGTTAGGATTCTCCATTTATATTCCTATATTCCTTACATATGGGTGGAACGTAGTAACGTTTATGTCGTGCATGCGCGTTTACCAATATTCCCAGTGGGTCTCCCATCCTAGTACTACTCTCACCCAAACAAGCTTAACTTCGAAGTTCTGATGGATCTGGTAAATTAGTACTGATATGATCGTATCCGTTAGGATTCTCTATTTTTATTCCTATATTCCTATATATGGGTGGAAAATAGTAATGTTTACATCGTGCATGCGTGTTTACCAAGACACGTTCACTATTACACTCTTTTTCACCGAATATCGCAT
Organism: Panax quinquefolius; assembly: GCA_020205615.1. NCBI lineage: Eukaryota > Viridiplantae > Streptophyta > Magnoliopsida > Apiales > Araliaceae > Panax > Panax quinquefolius. Next base: position 5,097 of record JAINUW010000100.1, on the reverse strand, counting down.
AAAAATATATAAAAAAGGGTGCAAGACAAAGACTTCCCAAGGGGTCGCCAATCCTATTTCTACTCTCGCCCAAGCACACTTAACTTCAGAGTTCTGATGGGATCCGGTGCATTAGTGCTGGTATGATCGCACCCGTTAAGATTATCCATTTTTATTCTTGTATTCCCACATTTACGTCGTGCATGCACGTTTAACAAGATTCTCAGGGGTCACCCATCTTAATGCTACTCTCGTCAAAACATGCTTAACTTTGAAGTTTTGATGGATCTGGTAAATTAGTACTGGTATGATTGTAACCGTTAGGATTATCCATTTTATTCCTATATTCCTATATACGGGTGTAACGTAGTATCGTTTATGTCATGCATGCATATTTACCAAGACACGTTCACTTGTACTCTCTTTTTTCACCGAATATAGGAAAAAAAAATATAAAAATGGGTGCAACATGAGGACTTCCCAGGGGGTCACCCATCCTAGAACTACCTTCGCCCAAGCACGCTTGACTTCAGAGTTCTAATGGGATCCGTTACATTAGTGCTGGTATGATCGCACCCGTTAGGATTGTCCATTTTTATTTCTATATTCCCACATGTGGGTAGGACGTAGTGACATTTACGTCATTTATGCGCATTTACCATGATTCCCAAGGGGTCACCCAACCTAGTACTACTCTCGCCCAAACACGCTTAACTTTGAAGTTCTGATGGATCTGGTAAATTAGTACTAGTATGATCGTATCCGTTCGGATTCTCCATTTTTATTCTTATATTCCTACATATGGGTGGAACATAGTAACATTTACGTCATGCATGCGCGTTTAACAATATTCCCATGGGTCACCCATCCTAGTACTACTCTTGCCCAAACATGCTTAACTTCGAAGTTCTGATGGATCTGGTAAATTAGTACTGGTATGATCGTATCCGTTAGGATTCTCCATTTTTATTCCTATATTCCTACATATGGGTGGAATGTAGTAACATTTACATGGTGCATTTGCGTTTACCAAGACACGTTCACTAGTACTCTATTTTTTTCACCGAATATAGCAAAAAAATATAAAAAAGAGTGCAACACAAGGACTTCCCAGGGGGTCACCCATCCTAGTACTACTCTCACACAAGCACGCTTGACTTCGCAGTTTTGATGGGATCCGATGCATTAGTGCTGGTATGATCGCACCCATTAGGATTCTCTATTTTTATACCTATATTCTCACATGTGGGTGGGACGTAGTGACATTTACATTGTTTATGCTCATTTACCATGATTCCCAAGGGGACACCCATCCTAGTACTACTCTCGCCCAAACACACTTAACTTCGAAGTAATAATGGATCTGGTAATTAAATTAGTACTGGTATTATCGTATCCATTAGGATTCTCCATTTTTATTCGTACATTCCTACATATGGGTGGAACGTAGTAACGTTTACGTCGTGCATGCATGCTTACCAAGACACGTTCACTAGTACACTTATTTTTCATTGAATATCGCTAAAAAAATTATAAAAAGGGTGCAACACGAGGACTTCCCATGGGGTCACCCAGCCTAGTACTACTCTTGCCCAAACACGCTTAACTTCGGAGTTCTGATGGGATCCGGTGCATTAGTGTTGCTATAATCACACCCGTTAGGATTCTCCATTTTTATTCCTATATTCCCATATGTAGGTGGGACGTAGTGACATTTACGTCGTCCATGCGCATTTACCAAGATTCCCAGCGGGTAACCCATCCTAGTACTACTCTTGCCCAAACATGCTTAACTTCGAAGTTCTGATGGGATTTGCTGTATTAGTGCTGGTAAGATCGCGCCCGTTAGGATTCTCCATTTTTATTCCTATATTCCCACTTGTGGGTGGAACGTAGTGACATTTACGTCGTGCATGCGCGTTTACCAAGATTCTCAGGGGTCACCCATCCTAGTACTACTCTCTCCTAAACACGCTTAACTTTGAAGTTCTGATGGATCTAGTAAATTAGTACTTGTATGATCGAATCCATTAGGATTCTCCATTTGCATTCCTATATTCCTACATATGGGTGGAACGTAGTAACGTTTATGTCGTGTATGCACGTTTACCAAGACACATTCACTAGTACACTCTTTTTTCACCGAATATTGCAAAAAAATAAATAAATAACGGTGCAACACGAGGACTTCCTAGGGGGTTTCCCATCCTAGTACTACTCTCGCCCAAGCATGCTAAACTTTGGAGTTCTGATGCGATCCGGTGCATTAGTGCTGGTATGATTGTACCCGTTAGGATTCTCCATTTTTATTCTTATATTCCCACATGTGGGTGGGACGTAGTGACTTTTAAGTCTTGCATGCGCGTTTACCAAGATTCTCAGGGGGTCACCCATCCTAGTACTACTCTTTCCCAGACACGCTTAACTTTGAAGTTTTGATGGATCTGGTGAATTAGTACTGGTGTGATCATATACATTAGGATTCTCCTTTTTTATTCCTATATTCATACATATGGGTGGAACGTGTAGTAACGTTTACGTCGTGCATGCGCGTTTACCAACAAAAATTTATTAGTACACCCTTTTTTCACGGAATATCACAAAATAAAATATAAAAAAGGGTGCAACACGAGGACTTCCCAGGGGGTCACCTATCCTAGTACTACTCTCGGCCAAGCACGCTTAGCTTCGGAGTTCTGATGGATCGGGTAAAATTAGTACAGGTATGATCATATCTGTTAGGATTCTCCATTTTTATTCCTAAATTCTTACATATGGGTGGAACGTAGTAACATTTACGTCGGGCATGCGCTTTTACCAAGACACATTCACTAGTACACACTTTTTTCATCGAATATCGCAAAAAAAAAATTAATGGGATCGCAACACGAGGATTTCCTAGGGGGTCACCCATCCTAGTACTACTCTCGCACAAGCACGCTTGACTTCGGAGTTCTAATGGGATCCGGTGCATTAGTGCTGGTATGATCCCACCTGTTAGGATTTTCCATTTTTATTCCTATAGTACCATATGTGGATGGGACGTAGTGACATTTATGTCGTTTATGCGCATTTACCAAGATTCCCAATGGGTCACCCATCCTAGTACTACTCTCGCCCAAGCACGCTTAACTTCGATGTGACGCCCCCAAATTCGGGTATCATCAAACCCGACATATAGTGCTATACGGTACACATAACTACACAATCATTCAATTGAAAACACAACATAATGAATATAATTACTATCTTCTTATTACAATCAAAGTGAAATCCTTTCCCAGGTTCATAAACCGATTACATCATTCGCGGTTCATAAGTATTATACACACAATCATACTAATCTATTATAAGATATTTACCTATCCATCTTAGCCTTGCCCTTATTTCTCTTAGCATTCTCAGTATGCTCAGCTTTAACTGCAATCATATAATTCATGCAAGAAGTGAGCATATTAAGCTCAACAAGTTTAACAAAGAATTATATCAATACCACATTTGTGAATTATATGAAGATCTTCCATAACTGAACAAATAGTTATGAAGTATTATGAAACAATAATACTTAACAATTCATAACATCAATTCCCAAAGTATATAATAGTTTAGGAATTCTGAACCGGTCATAAGAGCATGAACAGTAGCTTTCTATTTTTATACTTGAAAAGGACATCACAACACTGAGGCCGTACATCCGTATTACTTACGAGCACTTCTAGGTGATCAGCCTATAGTACTCTATGTTGATCAACATTCATCCGTTAAATGTATTTATGTTTAAGTTTTGGCAAACTCGCGTGCCCATCGAATAATCGATGAAAAATACTTTTGTTTGTTCATAGACAAACCTTACTTTCAAATCCGTACCAATTTCTTGGCATAGGATAACGTTAATATTTCTATATAGAAAGATATGTATACAAATCAATCTATATCTTACGAGTAGTTTAGCCGAATTAAAATTGGTATTGACCTTTTCTTGAATATCAATCATGCAATTCAGTACAATGAATCACATAAAACCTGACTAACTTGAAAGTTAGACAAGCGTTAAGAAAACTTGCCTTCAAGCGTCTTGAAATAACTTATTCGACTGTTCCCAGACTTTACAGAATCTATGTGACGCCCCCAAAAATAGGTATACATCACCCATCTTGGGTCGCCAAATACATGGTACTTAATACAAATACAAACTAATTATACAATAGTCGTGTAAAATACGACAAAACATATGCTGTGAGTTTTAATATAAATATTGTCATCTAGACAATATCCACACTCAATGGAGTCCTCATTACATTTATTATTACACTATTTCACAGAATAGTGAGGACTACTAATGCACCATCTAGGACCATCACTGCTTTCACGACTAGTCCCATTACGTTCTCATTTCTCAAGAGAACAATGAAAGAAAGGGTGAGCTCAACTAGCCGTAGAAGAAATATTATGACTAAGATAATGCGTAATAAATTATCGTTAGCCTTCAACAGTGTTAAACTGATACAATATAATAAACATCAAGTTTAACTGCAGCGAAACAAGCAATCCATTAGAAGAGTCAAGTAGAGAATAAAGTCTACTATCTTCTATGATTTAAAAGGTTTTTCATCACTTTTATCATTTGACTCACTTTCAATAAATAATCAACATCATCAAATCATCCTCGCACTACGTGCCAAGGATATTCTTTAGTATCACGACCACGAATTATCCATGCACTACGGACCAAAGATAATCGTGTTTTCATCAATGGTCCTGATCATGCCATAAAACAATTCATCTTTGCACCCTTGGCCGAAGAAAATCCATAGCCATAATCATACCAAAAACTGTCCATCAATGCATTACAGGCCAATGAGGACTTTTTCCACATCATTTGTAACATTACGGTCATAAGTATACCGAATAATCCCTGGTCATAATCATACCAAGTCCATCTATACACTACAGGCCACAGATGACTTTCAACACAATATAAACATGAGGATGATGACAATGACATAACAATTCAATAAAACAAGTTCAAGAATTAATTTATCCAGGAATCAATAACGTCTAAATTGTCAACATGATACTTCTTTGTAGAGTAAAATTCAAGAATGCTCAGAAGAATAT